>CM053517.1:1839301-1852847 GCA_028627145.1 Eidolon dupreanum
CCTCCGCCCCGGCCCTCTCCACCGCGGGCCGTCCCAGCCCCCGGCTTCGCCCGGGCACGGCCGGCTGCCCGGCCACCTCCGCGCACGGCGCTTTCTCTGAGAGGCACGTGGCCGCACGCTGCCTCAGCCTCATTTGGTGACTCGTGTCGCCTGGCCCACCGGCCTTTGGTGACCCACGTCCACCCGCCCCCTGTGCCGTTGTTCGCACACTTCCCCCGCTCAGCAGACCAAGTGTGAGGACCCAGGCTCTCCACGGCGTCCGCAACCCCTGCGGCGCTGCATGCCGGCTACTCTCTGAGTTCTATTTCCTCTCCTGGGAAGCTTTCTAGAAGCTTCCAAAGCCACACTAAGGTGCGTGCCTCCACCGTTGGGTCTCCGGCAGTCCCCCCTGATAGCTCTGGATTTTAATTGCCTGTTTGTTCCCCCGGCAGAATCCTGAGCGACTTACCTGGATTAACTCGTTCCCATTTGACTAAGAGGAGAACCGAGGCACAAGCTACTACATAACTTGCCCAAGGACACAAGTCCAGCCACCGGCGGTGTGGGGGCCCACCCCAGGGCCCCCGTCTGTGCTCGGTCGTCGTCGCGACCCCGGCGGTGCCCGGTGGTCTCCGCGGGAGCCACGGAGCTTCCGCTGCGGAACGCGGCCCTGCTTCTCAGGGCTCCGGGAACACAGCCTGAGACGTGAAGCAAGGACGTCCCTCAACGCGCTCACTGATTCACGGCGCTTTCTCAGCCCTTGCTTGGCAGCATGAGGACAGAGCCTCTGCCCCCGCGGGGCGCACGGACTTGGGGTGGGGGATCCAAGTCTCAGGTCAAAGGATAAAAGGGTGGGTCACCTCCTCTCCGTCCCTGCCTGTTCCTCAGGCCTTCGCAGATTGTCTGTCTGCTCCCGAAGGGAGTTCTAGCCAGACCTACTCTCCCAGCGATGTCGCGGGGGGCCTCCTGCTGCAGGCTTCCCGTGGGAATGGGGGAGCGGCCGCGGGACTGAAGTGGCTCCGAGTGCCCAGCCCGGGCTGCGGTCTGCAGCCAAGAGCCGGCGCTGCCCCCTGCTGGCCAGAGCGAGGACACACACGCGGCCGCACACCAGCAGGAGGCGCGGTCGCAGCCGGCCGGGGAGGGAGGGGACCTTGTCACGACCTGTCCAGTTTGGACAGGAGAAAACTGACGAGGAGGCCCCGGAACTGGTTTGTGGCGAGGCCGGGGCCAGAAGCCAAGTTCGGGCTCCTGTGAAGCCTGATGCACACTCCCGGGATTCGGACGCGTGGAGGGAAACTGAAGTGCAGGGCGGCCTGCTGCCCCCGCTTCCCCCGGCCTCTCTCTCATCCGTCCTCGTCCTCCAGAGTCACCACTGCACTTCCAACAACAGCCGCCCTCCCTCGGCCTCCTCCAGCCCTGCCCGGTCAGAAGGCCACAAAATCCAGTGAAGGCAGCGTGTGGAGGGGGGCGGAGCTTCTCGCTGGCCGGAGCTTCGGCGACCGGCCGAGGAATCACATGTGCCCTGTGGAGCCCGTGTCGGCGCCGGCGCTCCGGCCCCTGGTCAGCTGACCTCGAGGTGCCAACGGCCCAGGCTCCTTCGTGGAACCCCGCTGTCACCAGGGGGGAGTACAGCTTCGCCTTTCAAAGGAGGGCAGCGAGGCACGGGCCTGTGAGAAGGACGCCTGTCGGGGCGTCGCCCTGGGCAGTCACGGGGACACCGCGATGCCCGTCAGAGGAAGGGACTGGACACCAGCAGTCGGGAATCGCGTGGCGCCTGCTGGACGTGGCCACCCGGGTCCCCGCCGTGAGGCAGCCGCGGCAGCACAGAGACGTGCCCAGCCGACGCTGTTCCACTTGGCCACAGAAGCACAGAATGTCATAAGAACCCGTCCCTCTGCCGGGAGCGAGGCGGTGACGGCCGGTGGCTCCGGGGCAGCCCCTCCCGCACCTGGGAGGTGGCCGCGGTCACTTTCTGAGATGCAAAACCACATGCTCTCTCAAGCATGTGCAAGACGCCCACATCACAACGACCAACATTTCAACTTTTAAAAACGTCTCTTCTGCAGATAATCGATGCCTGAAGCTGCACTGCAAGGCCGCGTCTTCTCAAACCGCGCCCTTGCGCGCCAGGACGAGAACGGTGTCTGTCATCCTGTGCTATGCACAAAAGATGGAACAACCGGACCTTTAAAAACAGGCGCTCTCAGTTTAATAGGTTAATTAGAAATGGATGTCGCAACACGGACCGTTCTGATGTTGCTGTCTTCCTGTGTGACACAATTTTGCACGGGCGGAAATAAACAGGTCAAACTATGCCACCATGGAAGGCGCAGGCCACCGTGCGAAGCCGGGAGGCGGGAACACACGACACGGCCGCCGCTGTGGACCCTCCCTCCGTCTGGTCCGGGTCTCACAGAGGCGGCGGTGGGGGGGGGGGGGCAGGCGGTGCTGGCCACGGCGAGGTTCATGGCAGGTGATCACGAGAGGGAAAGTCCGTCTGAAACCACTGTCCTGGTTCCGGAAAGGCTAGAAGGGGTTGTCCAGGATGTTCACTCTCATCAGGAATTTGTTCTTTTGAATATCCTGCATGTTCACCTTGTTGGCTACAATTTTCTCCCACGATGGGAGGTTCTGGACTGTGCGACGCCACTGGTCCTCGGTCAGTGTGGAGTTGGAGTACCACCATTCCTGAGGGGTGGGGAGAAGCGAGGAGCCATCAGAGCTGCTTGCCCAGAGCGAGCCGTGCTGTCTGCTACCGGAAGCAGCTCTGGACACCGTGCAAACCCCCAGACAGTGAATTTCGCTGCCCCAACTAGGGTGACACGTGACTTTGCACGTGAACACAGAGGAGTGGACATTCGCCCACTTACTCGACCGATCGCGAGTAGAAGGCGTTGCGCTCGGTCCTCAGTGTGGCTTTTGCCCCCGGGGGCGGAGGCAACACAAAACTGCAAAGTGGCCAGGGCCACAGGACAGGGGCGGCCGCCTTGCTAAGGGGTTGGGAGGAAGGGAAGACCCCATGAGAATGCGGGAGGAAGACGTGGCCCTAAGCGAACTCGGGACGTGTCCCTTCTCTCAGTCTGATTCCAGACAGGTCTGCGGTGGCCTCCACGCCCGGGAAGACGCGCCGGGGCTCCCCGAGACGGTGGGCGCCCCGCCCCGCGTCCCGGGGTGGTGCCAACCTTGCTCATGTTCAGCCAGCACTTCTCCAGCATGTTGCCCTGCATCTCGGAGAAGCTCAGCGCGGTGTTCAGGAAGAGGCTGCAGTTCTGCCCGTCGCCCATGAGGATGCAGATGTAGGCCATCAGGTGGTACAGCCGCGGGTAGAACACGACGCCCGTGGTGTTCTGAGTCACGAGGCTCTCCAAGTTCTGGAGGAACAACAGCACGTCAGTGTCAGACACGACTCCTCCGCTGCAGGTCTTCCTCCATAGACGATCTGGGGGCAATTCAAGGATGCAGCAAGAAAGGAAAAGTATATTCCAGAGACATACATGGGAAGGAGCGGAGATAAGATGACAAGTGTCAGGTGGCCCACCCAGACCACTTTAAAAAAAAAAAAAAAAACATTGTCCTTTGCTTACCAAAGCAGTATAAGTTCATTGTTCAAAATTCGGAGTGAGGGGGGGGGAATGAAAATAACAAAAACCTAAGAAGCGCCCATAACCCGAGCACCCAGAAAGAAATACTGTTAACATTTGAGTACATGCTTCCTTAATTTTTCATTTCTCTGCCTGCCCTGCCCCCGCCCGGCCCACACACGCACACGCACACACACGCACTCATACCCGCCGCAGTCGCCGTCACACTCATCACGCGGTGGACTAACGTTTTTTCTCATTTACCATCAGGTTATGAACATTTTTCGATGACATGGTCCCTTTACATCACACTTGCACATTTAAGTGCTGGCAGGAGCCCGGCACGCAGCATAAGCAGGCGGCCGCATGGAGCTCAGAAGCATGGGGACCGCGTCCGGCGGAGGAGGTGTGCCCTGCGTGTCACCCCGTGTCAGTTCCAGCCCAAGGCTGCCCTTTGGAATGAGGGCCTCGTGTTGTCTGTCAGAGACCCCAGTTTTTCAAATAAGTGTCAGAAATTCAAGCTTTTCTATATGAAATGTCTCGTTGTCGCAATGTACCATTTCTGACTTAAGCAGTCTTCCGAAGGGCGCGTAGTTTTTGTTTTCTCCTCGTGTTTTAATAGGGTAAACCTGAAATCGACATCTTTACGGATACGTTTTGCCATCTGATGACTCCCTTGGGACAATGCCCAGGAGGAGAACTACGGGGACGAGTGGTGGGCACGCTGTGAAGACATTCATGCGTTTCGCCAGAATGCTCTGGAACGGTTACGAGGGGGCTTCGGGCAGGGAGGCGACGGGGAGACGGAGACCCTCGGCGGCCTCACCTTGAATATCTCGACCCCGCGGTCCTGCGCGTTCTCCGACAGCTCCTCGATCTGCTTCTGGAGGTAGAGCACCTGCCCCTCGAGGTACCTGCACATGCCCAAGAAGTACAGCGTCGTGGGCGTCCGTCTCAGCACCAGAGTTTTCGCTTTACTGGAAAACGTCAAGAAGTTGCCCCACTCCTGGAGTCTGGCGTACCTGTGCCGCCGCAGGAGGACGGGAAGAGTCAGCGCCGGCCTCCGGGAGGCAGCCCCGCGCCCGAGGCTGCGGAGGCCTGCCGCCTGCCCACCCGGAGGACCCGGCCGCCCGGGGAGGACGGGGTATTCTGAGGGTCGGAGAGGAAGAGGACCCTTGGGACCTCTCGGGCCGGGTTAGCCACCCTTTCCTTAATTCTTGGGACTCGAACAAGTGAAGCAGACTGGACACTGGAGCTCTAAATTCCAGGGCTTGAATGGCCGTCGTCCCGGGGGGAGCAGAGCAGGGTAAGAGGCGAGGATGACGTCTGGGCTTTCGACTCCTCAAACTTTAACTCGCACGGGCAAGTTAATTTGACCTCGAACATTAGTTTCTTTGGACTTTCACTGGCAAGGGTAATTAATTTGGGGGTTTTGATTTCTCCTGAGGAACTTTATAATAACAAGAGACCTCTCTTCAAATTTGGAACTGCTCTCGTTGGTGGCACTGTATATAGGAATGTCTGCACATTGTCATTCAATCCCTTCGCGAAATCTCTACATACTGGACAACACGGCGGCATATAGAGTTTGAGAAGTAGAACAGGGAGTGACTTTCAGGGTTGGGGATAGCCGTGGAACTAATTAATGTTCTGGACCCTTCTGACTTCCTTCCCGGAGGCTAACGCCGCGCTGCGGGCTTACTGAGTGAAAAGCTGAATGAGCCGAGGGGCCTCCCGTCTCCTTCACCTGCTGGCTCTCCACTGGCAACACTCGGGCGCCTGTCCCCGCCCCCCGCCTCCGTCTCCTCCGGGGGTAAGGGGCGCCTCGAGCGCCGACTTCGGCAGAGAAGTCGGGGGCGCAGCTCAGTGCCTGCCTCTGTGAGGGAGACCGCGGTTTTCCAGAACCCCCGGCTGCCGCGTGGGTCAGTCCACGCCTGGGCTTCGGCGCCCAGCCGCCCCCGGCCTGCAGCTGTCAGCCACGGCCCCCGACACCAGCTCTGCCGACAGCGCTGCTCGGCGCCACGAGAGCTGTTCGTCTGTTCGCACCCCTCGAACCTCAGCGCTCCTCGGCGCAGCCCCGTGGCCCAGCGGAGCACAGGGCTCTAGTGACCCCCAGGGTGTCGCAGCGTCAGTGCCCGGATGCCTGCAGTGCGTCTCAGGCGTAAACGCTAAAACACTTTCGCTTTCTCTTCTTTGTCCTTTTTTACAGTGTCGCAGAACGCCTTTTCGGGATTCGGGATTGGGTGTTTTCGAGCGCGAGGGTTTAGCGGCGCGGCCCGTGCTTACCAGACCGCCACGCCCGAGTACAGGCCCAGCAGGAGCCCGCTGTGGAACCTGAGCATCCTGTTGTCTTCGTTCTGGCAGATGAAGTCCAGACATTCTTCGAACGGCCTGTACACAAAGCCTAACGGGAAGGCACAGGGGCTCCGCTGGGGAGGGGGCACCCTCCAGGCCCCGGACCCCCAGGACACCTTCCCACCGGGGGGCGAGGCCTCAGCCCGTGGCTCCGAGTCCGGGCGCCGTGGACTGCTGCAGCCACGTGACCGCTCCGCCCGCGCCCGCCGAGCCCAGCGTGTGTGGACGTGTGCGCTCACACCACAGACCTCCCTAGTGTCGGCCGGGCAGGAGTGGGGGTGCAACCCGCCCTCCCTGCTCGCGGCCAAGGAGGCCTCAGTGCCGCTGGGACTTGTCCACCATCCCGCCCCTGCCAGCAGCATCTGCATCCCCTTTCAAAGTCCCGCGTGGGGAGGACAGTGCCAGGCTGGCCCCTCGGGTGCAGTATGGACGCTGCCTGCCTGGTGTAAATGGAAGGTTATCAGGATTTGTTTCCCAAATTGCCAGCCACTGCCGGGGCCTGGCACTCTCGCCACTAGCCATCCAGTCCTCATCCTAAAGCCCGGCGTCACCGAGGGCACCCTGCTGAAACTTAAACGCCCCGGTGAAAGACACAGAGTGAGCACTGTCAGCCTCTGCTGCTTGTGCGTGCACCGATCTGAGACTTCCACGGACGGCTTCTGCCCCGAGAGTTCCTCCAGACCGAAGCTCCCCCGCGCTGGTCTCTCAGGACCCTCGACTTTCCAGGAGGACACTCCCAACACCAGGCTCCCCGCTTCCCCGTCTAGGGGTCTCCGAGCCCCGCCCTGAGAGCTGCCGTGCCACCCTGCACAAGTGTCACAGCCCCAGCCTCGAAAATCTGCAGGCCGCGCTCACCAGAATAAAGCATGATGTCCAGGCAGACGTAATAGAAGAAGGCCATGCTGAAGATGTGCCCTTCCGCCACGGACAGGTCCCACAGCCACCCCAGGACCTGGATCAAATGCTTGTGTCTGCGGATGAGAAAAGGCAGCAGGGAGGAGGGAGGAGGAAGGAGGGAGAATGGAGGAGGGAAGAGGGGAGAGGGGAAGAGGGAGGAGGGGAGGAGGTCTGGCTCCCGTTTAGTCTCAGTCCTGCCCGGTAATTCACGACCAAATCCAACTCTTAAACAGACTTCAGGCCGCTCCCAGCCTCCCTCCAGCGGGCTCTCTGTTCAGACTGCTTTTGTGGGCGAGCAGGGTCAGCGCCCTGGGGCCTCTGGGTGTTGCCGCCCCTGCCTGGCGTGTCCCCTTCCCTGGAGGCCTGACCCCCAGGGCAGGGATGGCCGGCCGCCTCCCCTTCAGTCCCTGGCCGGAGCGACGAGGTGGAGGAATTCCAGTGGACAGCGGTGGACTCCAGAGGGTGGTGTGGTGACTGTCAGTCACGTCGCCTCACTGCGAGCCCTGTCCCCTCACCCTGTGGCTGGGGCGGGGAAGCCCAGAGCACTCAGTTTCCGCGGCTTCCTGCCGCTGGTTCTGGAAAGCGCTTCGAGACGCACTACCTGTTTTTCAGGAGGAGGCATCTACTGAGCCAGCAGAGGATCTGGTATTGCTTGTTGTGGTTCCGCAGCAGCGCCCACATCTTCTGGGCTCGTGAGCCTGAGGAGAAAACGCTCTCGTCCGTGCCTGGGTGTCACACGTAGCCGCATGGCCCCTCTTGCTCAGGCTGCCCTTACCTAAGTCGATGGCCAAGTCCAAGTGACCCATCATGAGCTTGGTGTAGCCCAGCGTGGCGGCCATGTAAGCCACGGTCTCGACACCCTCGCCCTTCAGGGGCAGGCTGAACATGTGCTCTGCGGCCAGGATTTCGTATTTGAACCACACGCCTGGGTCACCAGCCAGCTGGCGGTGCAGCGAGAACTCCAGGTAGGCCTTGATGATCTGCAAGGGCAGAGGGGTGCGATGGAGCTGGACGCTGAGGCGGAGGGGCACGATGGAGCTGGACGCCGAGGCGGATGGAGCTGGACGCCGAGGCGGAGAGCCCGGCGCCGCCCTGCGTCTGCGGGCCCCCCCGTCCGTTAAGCTTGGGAACGGAGCTGGCTCAGGGGCAGAAATTCAGCTGAGTTCCTGCCGCCTGTTTACCAGGTCGTCCAGGACACGCTCGATGGCCCCTCTTGCCCACAGAGTCCCTAAACAAAGTACGGGGATTTCAATTTTTATAAACAAGAAAAGCAATAGCTGATACATGTGGACATCTGTCTGCACAGCGAAAGGCCAGGAAGGGACTTGTTGCCAGGGTCAACAGTACTTACCTGCTCGTTGGGGCTGGACAAGAGATCGAGGGAAAAGAGGAACCTCATTTTTTATTTTATGCATTTCTGTGATGTCTGATTTCTTATACCAGACGCGTAGTAATTTTTTAAAATTTAATAGGAAAGGAAGGTGGCTTCGTTTTTTCAGAGCGGGGAGAGGCAGCCAGAAAGGCGCCGGACGAGCGAGGACCGCAGGCGAACCCCAAGCCGCAGGGAGGCCAGGACCGCCCGGCTGGCCCGGGGCCGCGTCCCGCTGCATCGGGTCCCAGGAGAGCGGGAAGCGCAGAGGCCGCGCCCGAGGCCGCTGCGGACAGACGCGGCCCGGAGGCTCCACTTGCGGTTCTTTCTGGGGCCGTCTGCAGAGGGCCTCAGCTGCGTCTCAACACCCAGGGGAGCAGCGGCCCCACTGTCCTGCCCTAGGTCACAGCCGTCTTGTAAACAGGTGTCTTTTGATTCACTTTCTGCTTTCGACTTTTCCATCTCGTCTTCCCGGGCCCCCCAACTCTACCACGTTTTGAGGACATAGCCCCAAGTAAGGAGGAGTAAAGCATTTCATCCCATAAATATTTGATCCGCACCTACTGGGGACAGACACTTTTCCAGGAGCTCGGGATGTGAACAAGATAACAGACAAGGTCCCTGCTCTCACGGGGTTTACGAGGACCTGGCCGGGGACACAGGCCACACGCTAACGAAGGAGAAAAAAAATCAGATGGTAACGAGAGCTGCTGAAACCCGGTGGCGGGCTGGAGGGGGACGGGGCGTGACTGAGGAGGTGACCTCCGGCTGCACCGTCAAGGTCAGGAGACGAGCATCCGCGCAGAGGGATCGTCTAGTGCAAAGACCCTAGGATGGGGTTGAACGTAGATACTTAAGGAACCAAAAGAAGAGAGGAGGCCGTCTCCGGGCCTCGAGCCAGGCCTTACACGCCGCGGGGACCCGCTTTCCCGGGAGGGGCTCGCGGCGGGGACAGACCCTCGCTGGGAGTCTCAGCTCCTCCGACCCTGCGGCGCCACCCCGCCGTCTCCCTTAACTCTCGATAATTGGTGTTCCCAAGAGGAAATTATCGCACCAGGAGAAACCCGCTCGTGATGTATTTTTATAAAGAACCAGGTCCCTCTCAGTAGACGGGTCGGACGGGCCGAACAGCTTCTCGGTGTCGCCTGCCGGAGTGGCACTCCGCCGCGGCTCGGGTTCGGGCCTCGCGGTCTGGAGTCCTGATTCGCTTTCCCTGGGCTTCACGCCCCAGATGAGATGCAACGAGAACACCGTACCTGGAAAGCATTCTGCGTCTCCAGGGCCGTGTTCACCTGCATCATGGCAGCCAGCTGGGCGTAGTACTTGTAGTGGAAGAAGTAGTTTAAGCTGTAGATCTTCCACAGCAGGGAGAAGCAGGCTGTCTGCTGGTGCAGCTGCGCCAGCCTCTTCTTCCTGTGGCAGGGCAAAGCGGGGGCGGAAGGCAGGCGTCAGTGCGGGGCGCTCGAGGGCCCGGCAGCCCGCGGCCCGCGGCAGGCAGGCGGGTCTGAACGGCCTCGGGCTCGAGCCCGCCCTCGGTCACCAACAAACACCGACTTGCATGAAACACATTTTCTCCACTGCCAAATGGGGATTGTGATGCCCACTTTGTGAGGATTCATTAAGATAATCTATGTAAATCAACCGTCAGGTCATTGTTATTTAAATGAAGCTACTTAAAAAGCACATTCATGTTATTTAATCGCATTTGATTCTGGTGACAGCCCTGTAAGAAAGGAAGGAATAAAGAACCCCGTTATACGCAAGCAGAAGGTGCGACTCGGGTTAAGTAATTAACTCAAAGCCGCACAGTCAGAACGTGGGGGTCCAGGACTCACACCCCGTCCACCTCCAGCCTGGTCCGTCCCGAGTGTCGTTTGCTCCATTGCATGTCCTTGTCAAGAGCCAGCTCTGGCTCAATGAGGGAACTGAACATTTTTAACAATTACGTCCTGCTGCGTTCTGTATGCTTCCCCCTAAAATTCGTATGTTGACTCCTATCAGGTCCTGAGGGTGGACCCCCATCACAGAAGGGGTCCCCCAGTGCTCCCTGCCCCGTCCGCCACATGAGGACACAACGAGAAGTCTGCGAAACCCAGGGGGCCCCGGCCAGGGCGAGCCAGCCCTGCGACCTCAGAGCTCCAGCCGCCAGCAGGGCTCGGGGGCTGGGTGCTGCCGCGCGCGCGCGCGCGCGCGTGTGTGTGTGTGTGTGTGTGTGTGTGTGTGTCTCGCCGTCGCGGCTCTCCCCGGCGGCTCCTCTTACCCTGGAGATGCGCTCTCCTGGGCCTGCTGATTCATGTAATGCAAGTGTTTCTTCTTCTCCACGTGGGTCTGGAGAAACAGTGAGATTAAGTTGTAGGGAAACACTCGGCCGAGCAGCTTCAGCGCCTTCCTCAGCGTCTTCTTGGCGAGCACCATCTGGCCCATGTTGAAACAGACCTGTGGGGGCGGGAGGAAAGGCAGCGATTCTGGCCTCAGTCGGAATGTTCCAGCGATCCATATTCTTGGGATTCTCATCCAAAAAAGGTAGTTTGTGGCCCAGGGACAAAACCGCCCCTGTGCCTGGCATGACAGTAAAGGTCTCCCGGGTAAGGGTAAGGACGGTGGAGTGACCAGGGCCTGGCGTCCACCGGCGGGAAAGTGTTTGCCCGTTCATCCACTTTTTGAGGTTACTAGAAAAAGATTTCATGATGATGTCACGACAAGGAAGACCTTGGTGCTGCCGAGTGGCGGTGGGGAGTTTGGGTCTCGGAGCTGGGGTTCCGGAGCCTGGGGACGGGTCTGTGGCGGGGGTCAGGAGGAGGGTATGGAAGGTACAGGGATGACAGTTACCTCCTCCACGCAAAGTCCCGACGGCAAGTTATGGATCAGTGGTGTGTTAAATGCTGTCTCACCTGACCTTTGAGGCAATAGAAGGTGGCCAGCTCGAAAGTCTGACTCCAGGATTTTTTCTTCTTGAGCGTTTTCAGCAGCCTCTCCCCCTCATTCAAATACGTGTAAGCCTGCAAAGAGTTGCGAGTGGGGAGTCGGCGGGGATCCGGACCACAGCGGTGCCACCACCCCAGACGCCTCTGAAGGACGAGGCCCGGGAGCCATCGCCACCTCCCCGCCCCCCAGCGCCTGGTCAGCCCCTCACACCGGACAGGACCAGGGTGCGTACGGCCTAAGATGCAGGTCGCCTCATGTCTGTCTTTGTCCCAGAATCACTCACTCTGGAGGGTGGATCTAATAATCTCCCCGTCTCCCCTGCTGTCGCCTTGCTGAAAAGTCCCCAAGGCAAGCTCCTCCTTTGAGTAATTCCATCCTCATCCTCCCTATTCCCACCAGCAGGTGCCCACCGCTGCAGGAAGCCGGTCCCCATGGGGAACGAGTGAGAGCCACGCCCGTTTCCTTGGCCCTGAGCACCTCTCCTGCTTTGTCTGATGACTTTGTTGGGCAGGAGGGTCCTGGCACACGTGAACAGCTGGGCAAGGTCAGACGTGAAGGTGAAGCAACACCCCGAATCTCATGTAGCCCAAGGGGCATGAGTGGGAGGTGGGGGGGGGCAGGAGCTGGCCGCCAGCCCTGGTCCTGCGGACTTTGTCTGATGTGCAAGAGGCTGAGCATGGCTCTGGGGGCCTTGCCGTGGGGCTGGGCTTCCCATTCCCCGGGTACCTCTCTCCCTGCAGAGTTGGCTCGAGAGGTCCCTAACCCTTCTCTCCCTGGGGCTTGCTGGCACCAGCGTGCCTAGGGCTCACGGATCTTTTTAATGTTTTCATTTTCAAATTTTATGTAAATCTAGGGTGTGAAGGTTGGTCAGGCTGCTGTGACCAACGGTAGCACGCGGAGCAGGCCACCAGGGAGGGCACAGAGGGCTGCGGCCACGCTGCAGATCTGTGAGGCTCTCCCTGAAGCTGCCGGGGTCAGGCAGCCAGGCCCAGAGGGGATTTTCCTCGGGGGAGTTCGCGAAAGCTTAGTCCAGCCAGCTGCTCCGGGAGCAGCGACCTGAGGTCAAGCAGACTTGGAAGCACAGCGTTTTCCAGACCCTCTGGGAGGCAGACGCCCCAGTGGGGAAGCCTGCCTCGCCTCACAGTGAGTTCTTCCGCGGCTCTATGCCTCACGTCGCCGCGCTTCTGTGGGCACACCGTCCTGGATCCTATTTACAGTTTTCCCGGAGAAACGTTCGCCAGGGCTTTGGCCGTCTAAAGGGACGTGTGAGAATTTCGCATGAATTATCAGGTTAAAACCAGATTCGCACGTATCCAGAGCCCTACGGGCGTCTGGGGAGACGGGGGACGGGCCGCTCGCTGCAGCGTCGCCGAGGAAGACCGCCAAGGCCGGAGCATCGCTGCCATGGGTCCCCTCTGCGTCGCCTTGGGAACCAGGTAGGGTCCCGCCCTTAAATATGGTGGACAAGTCATGGCAGGTTTCTAAAGGTGGCAGTGTTTTAAATGATGTCTAATGTCGACTGTGATTTGTTCTAAGTGGCTTTTCTTAATCTCAGGTCATTTCCCTACTGAGCAACTGGATTTGCAAAAGAAAGGAGTGCTGCCAGGAACAGGAACATGAAGTCACAAAAAGCACACGAGAGCTGCCCTCTGTCTCCGGTCTCTACGTGGTCTCAAGGGTGGAGGACGGCTGGGCAGAAACGGCTTACCATGTAGTTATCCTCCAAGATGAGATAAGCAGATGCAATTTCTAGGAAGTAATATAAGGCTTTGTTGTGTTCTCCCAAAGCCAGAAAATGGTGAGCCAGAGGCATGATGACGACTTCCAGGGTCTCCTCACACTGGCAACACTCCAGAGGGACGATGTCTTCCTCGAATGTCCTCATTTTTATTATAACGGAGTCAAAGAAATCCAAGATCCTTTTACTCATTTCATCGGAACTGTCCAAAGCAGAAACAAATAGGAGTAATAACTTGTAATACGAGATAGCTTTCGACATGAAAATATCTTTAAAAACTGAGAAGAGGGCAAGATAAGAAAACCCAGTGTGGGTACTGCTGACCAAACTCACCACGCCCTCCCCCCAACATTTTCCACTTGTACCTAAAAGGCCAGAAGTACTGGCCAGACAAATGATTTTATGACAATCGTTTGTGCTCTGCCCCCTAAAATATTACATATGCCAGTACCTGAGGTTTTCAGAAAATATATTACGCTTCATAACAATCCCTGTCTTGGAAAGGGTGGTCTCTTCTTTAGCTAGAAAATAAATAAAAATCATATGGTTCATTGAAACACTCCACGTGGCAGAAACATCTGGTGCCCACCAAAGACCCCTTTCAAAATATCGCTGTTGCTGCCCAGCCGGGAACTACATTTCTCAGTGCCCACTGCGTCTTAGCTGAAGCCCCGCGATGACACGTGCGGGGGGAAAAAAAAA
>CM053517.1:1853347-1874364 GCA_028627145.1 Eidolon dupreanum
GGGCTGTGTCAAATACTAGGTTTTTTATACCTGCATGAAGCTTGGCTTCATCACCCAAGGGTAACTCAGCACAGCTGTTTTAGTCTCTGGCTTTGAACTCCCAGACTCCTCTCTTCCTATTTCAAAACTGATATTTTCTCTTCTGCCACCCCAAAATTATTTCCTGAGCAATGCCTCTAGATTCTGGTTTCTCTGTGAGCTTAAATGGGTGATCCTTCAAAGGTTAATAAACAGTCAAGTTTTCCAGTAGGTTTGCCTGGCAATTTATCCCACTGTCCTGAGCTAGGTGATAATTTTAAAACACTAACTGCCCTCCTCCCCCAACTAACCAAACAAAAACACTTCAAGCATCAAATTATGGTTGCTAAAACCTGGACCAAGAGCAGTACGAATATTTAATTAGTGAATAATTTTAAACTACAAAACAAACCCTAAATTAGTTTAACAACTACTAAGTATGGAATTTTAAAGTATCAGTAGAAAATATATATATGTGATATTCTGAATTTCTAATTTTTCTGAGATATGAGAGGATGCTGAAAAGTGACCAAAAAAATCTGAGTTAGATATTTATAAATGCAACTAAGGAGTGTTTTCTTCATTGTTAAAAAATGTGGGGGGGGGGGGGCTGGTAACTGGCTAGCAATACCCTGATCATATAATAGGTTGACAAAAATTTCAAAGAAATCTTATTTTAGTTCATCTTTCCAATTTACCTTAGCCAATCATTTTCTTCCTTAAGAGAAAGATAAGTCAAATACATTTAGACTTGTATGAATTCAGGTACAGAGGCTGTCTTCCTGAAAAATGCAATCACTCAATAGTAGATACGGTAATGAGAAAATATTCCAACTTACTTCAACATTTCTAAAACATGAAGTTTTGATAAAACAAAGCATTTGAAAATATATATACTCCAACAATAACATGTCACACATGTCATTCTAGATCTGGGAAAACCAGGTTTATATTCCATATAATGACACACTTATTCTCATGGCTATTCATTAAAACACAGCTATTCATTAATAAATGAGTAATTAAATAATTATGATACCTGAAGTGATTATAATATCTTAAAAATCAAGATAACCGGAAGCGTACTCTAAGAGAGTACCTAGTTAACATTAATTACGAGGAATGAAAAAACTTGATTAGGTGGAAAATTTGAACTGCTGAAATATACTGAATAAAAATTATTTCATAAGAAAATGGAGGCCAAAATGAGAGAGATGTGCCCCATCGAATATAAAGACAAAGAGTTAACTAACAAGACATTTTCATCTTGTTGCTTAGAAGTCTACTCTGGGAAGTTGAAAAAGGCTTCAAAAGCTGACAATTTGGAAATATCAAACAAGTATTCAACAAATACATATGTATATACATTTAAAACTATAAACTATTTTCAGGCATAACAAAAAATACAGAAAATAACATAATGGTCATTTTCTTGTGTGTTGATAATGGGTTTGTCTTAGTTTTAAAGTGAAACTGATGTTTTTTAAAATTTAAACTTTTATAGAGGAATTTGAGAAATTCTGCAAGGGGATATCATAACCAAATATTTAGCAGACATACATTTTTAAACAAATTAACAAATCTAGTTGCCTTGATCATCTTTGATGAACCTGTTGACAAAATAGTTATAAATTTACCTCCTAATTTCCTCACCTGAGAGCAGTTACTGTTAATGACATAAATTCTATGCAGAAAGTATGTCATTAATTGAATGTATGATTCTCACCCCAGGAAAGATTTTCTTCTTGGAACAGAATAAGTAACTTTTACAAACAGGCAAAGACACATACAAATACTGAATTGACATGCTATGACCCAATGTGAAAAATAAAGTTTTTAATTGAATGTGTTCCATTACCTCTTCCTAGCCCTTTCATACCATTTCTCTATGGTTCGCTACTTTTCAACATCCCTCAACATTTCTCTTAGTTTCTTATATTATGCAAGTTGACCTGCTCACGATCATGTGACAAACTACAAACCTTAGAATTTGTAAAGGTTACTCTTTGACACAAATATTGACTGCCCAAAATACCTATTTTTATTTGTACTAAAGTTATTATGGTTTCACAGTGAGAATAAGACTGGGCTACCTTTTTAGAGCTAAATAATCTTTAGATCTTCTGTACATATTTGTCAGTGATAAAAATCAAATCTCAAAAATTTAGAATTGGCAAGATGCGATATCCAACTATTAATACCCTAGCCTTGCACACTATTGTTAAAACCTCCAGTGACTCTAGCCTAATGTTGAAATGATTCAATAATGTACTATTATGCAAAAACTTGAATATGCACTCTAATAACTCCTGAAAAAATAATCAGTGTTTCCTCAGATTTTATTCAACACTAATTTATCGACAATTACATTTTTCATGCTTCTCCATTTCTACATTGCTGTGTATACAACTTTTTAATCACAAATACTTTTTTTTCAGTGACGGGTGTTCTTACTCTGCATATTGGTTAGAAGCTTAGGTGGGAGGGAACCAACACTTATTGAGAGTCTAAGAGTGTTTGCTTATCCTATCATTTAATTATCCTAACAACCCTCAAACAGTGATAATTAATATCTCCATTTCATAGTTTCAAAAACTAAGGCTTAAGGCATTTAAGGTAAAGATCACATAGTCAAGATTCAAACCTCAGTCTGTCTGGCTTCAAAGTCTATGTTCCTTCCTCTATACAGCAAAGGGATCATAATAATTGAATTAATCCAAGAACATCCAGACAAAATGTACAATTTACAAATGAAAGGTAACTCTTCTTCATTCTGAAAATTGAATAAAAAAGTTATCACAAACAATGATTAGGTGGTCAAAGCCAAAGCCCTGGGAAAGACCTCTAAAAAACTACCCTCCAATTCTGTGCTAAAGTAGTTTTAGACCGCTCCTTCTCCACCCTGACCTTACCCTACAGCCCAAACATCACTCCTTTTAAGGGGTCAAAAGTGACTCCACAGAATTCAGATGACCCTCAAGTGCAGATGATTACAGAAGCATTGCCTAACCTTTCCTCATGATGATCTTTGCCACAAAACGGCGCAATTCCAAATATTTGAGTGTCAAAGGAACTAAAAGACAAATAACTCTTTCAACTATAAAAACCTCTCCCGAAAGATCAATTTTATAACCGGTACAATACTGCAGTAAGTAATATTAAAGTATAACCCCCCAAAACAGTTCTTTCCATTATCGAACTGGAAATCAGATTCAGTACTAACTGGCTCAGACTCCAGGGAGTTGTTTCATTGCCACCCAGGTATGTGGGGAAAAGTCAGCCCTCTTAACCAGACCAAGTGCAGAGACAGACTTAGCTATGTGGGAAAAAAAGGGCCCCCTTTTGGGTTGCACTTCAGTATTTCAATTTATGACACATTTTCTCCTTTGCAAAGTCCTCGGCTTGAAAAAGAGACCTGAAAATATATCCCAGTTTTAGTTCCCAGCCAAGTATTATTACTGCCTATTTTATAGCGAAATCTGGATCTTAAATACAGCGTGGGAGGGACTGGATTCTTCCTGTTTATTACAGAAATATTTTTATCAAGTACAAGGACATTGTTTCCCAGCAGGACAAGAGAGCGCTAACTTTTACTGAGCATGTATGAAGAACCAAGCGTATATATTTAATTCTCACCTTAACTGCATTTTAAAATAATTAAAAAAAAATTTCAATTACAGTCGTCATACAATATTGTGTTAGTTTCAGGGGTACAACACAGTGACTAGACGCCTTAAGCACATTTTACAGAAACTAAGAATGTGAGATTTCGTCCAAGGTCACACCTACGGTAAGTGGCAGGGCAGAATTAAACCCAGGGCTGTCCGCACAAAAAGGTCCAGGGAGAGCCTGTTCGGGGATTTCGTCAATAAGGACAGCCCTGAAGAAGCTGGACTCATGGGGGCGCGGGATGACCGAAGCCGGGACAGCATCTGCAGGCCTCTGCCAGCTGGAGCCGAAGGCAGGGTGACCTCCAAGCCCCCCGCCTCCCTTCCCGCGACCAGGCGGCTCCGCTCCGCGCGGGGTCAACATGCCACCACTCGGGGAGGGAAGGAGGACAGGAGGACGGTTTCCTGCTGGCCAGACCCCTCGGTGGTCGCGGAAAGGGAGAACGGTCAAGCCCCGGGGCCCGGCCAGGTTTGGGTCGAGCCTGAGGGATAGGGTGCGACAAGGGTCGCGAAGGTCTGTGAGACGCGGTGGCTGAGGTACGGCGAAAGGTAGGGCTGTGGGGGGGAGCAGACGGAGTCATTCGATGGGGACAGGCTGGGGCTGTGGGAGATGCCTCCGGCGGCAGAGCTGTCACTGGGCCCCCAGAGGTCTGCTCTTGGGGGAGACGCAGGGAAGCTCCCGGCGGGAGCCACTCTGGGTCTCTTACCTGCCGGGTGGTTGTACAACGGCCTCAATTTCTCAGGCAGGAAGAACTCGACTTTATCGAGGAGCCGGTGGTAGGTGGCCCGCAGGCCCCGGGCGCCGGCGGCTGACATGTCTGCAGGCGAGTTGATCGTGGGCGGCCGAGGGGCCGCGCGCTCGTCCCCGGCGGACTACGAAGGGCAACTTGTCACTTCCCTCTGCCTCAGAGCCTCGCGTCCTCCTCTTCCCCCGGGATGCCCTTCCCGCGGCTCAGCCTGCGCCCTGCGAACCACCCACCCAGGGCCCCGGCCCAGCGAAGGCTCAGGAGGCGGAGGCTCCGCGGCTGCCCGCCCCGGGTCGGCCCCCTGCGCACCCGCCGCCGCGGAGGAGGAGGAGCAGTCATAGCAACAGGTGCCAAAAGAATGGCCGCGGCGCGTCCGCCCGGGCCGGCGGCAGCGCGCCTGCGCGAGCGGAGCTGCCCGCGGCGATTGGCCCGGCCCGCGGCGTGGGCGGGGCCCGGCGCGAACCTCCTTCCTGCCCGCGAGGCCATGTTGGAGAAGGGAAAGTGAAGCGGCACCTGCTGTCACTCCGCGATCGCGTTGACGAGGGAAGCTCGTACTTAAAAAGGGCTTGTCGGGCCTTCCCTGCCCCAACCAAAGATGCCGCCGCACAACGCTCCTGTTTGCTTTGCAATGAGACTCATGCACGAGAGCTGTCAGAGCTCGGCTGCTCCTCTCCCTTCCTCATCCATCCGCAGAGCCCGAAGGCCTTGGCCGCGGTGGCCGGGGCCGGCTCCCCGGGGGTGAGGGCAGCCGCGGCGCACGGCGGCCTCAGCGCCCCGGGCCGTCGTCATCTCGCGAGAAGGGCTCGGTCGCGAGGGCGTCGAGAACGCCGGGAGGGAGGAGTCGCGGCCGCCTCCGCCCCCGCCTCCTCCTGTCGGAGGGGCCGGGGGAGGGGACTGTCGCTGTTCTCTGGATGTTCTGGGCGGTCTGGGCAGAGTATGAGGCGAGCTCCGGCCCGGGCGCGGCCGGGCTTCGGGGCCCAGGGCGCCGCCGCCGCCGCCATCTGAGCCGCCGCGCCCGCCCGCCCGCCAGGCCCGGCGCGCGGATGGTGCCGGTGCGGCTCGGGGGCTGATCGCGTGTCCCCTCCCCTCCCCTCCCCCACGCGGTGGGCTCCCCTCCCAGCCCGGCCCGGCGGAGCCATGTCTCGGGGTGGCTCCTGTCCACACCTGTTGTGGGACGTGAGGAAAAGGTCCCTCGGGCTGGAGGACCCGTCCCGGCTGCGGAGTCGCTACCTGGGTGAGCGGGGGCCCCGGGGCGGAGGCGCCGAGGTCGCCGCCCGGAGGTGGGGGAGGGGGCCGCGGTCGGGGCTGTTGGAGGAGGGACAGCGCCTCGGCCGGTCGCCCCCGAGGCGGGGGCGCTGGGGGCGACCCCGGCGGACGGCCCCGCGCCCCGTCTTCCCAAGGCCAGCCCCCTTTTGCATGCTGCCGGCCGCCGCCCCTGCTGTGTTTTCCTCGAGGGGCCGGACCGGGGCGGCCGGTACTGGGGCCAGGAGAGGTGTTGGGGTCGCATCTGGAGTGGGACTCGGAGAAGACTCGTCGGACCTCTCGGAGCGTTTGGGGCAAAAGTTGGCGCTCTTGCTCTTTCGCCAACGCTGTCCCCGCTCGGCCGAAGGACCTGAGTGTTTGCTGACACCCGCTGCGCTTCAGCCTCCGGAGGGGTCAGGTGTCGGCTCCGAAGCGGTGACCACCCTCGGGGACTTCACGCTGCAGACGGACTTCGCGCACACTGCCCTGCGGCCCGGAGCCAAAGCCTAAAAGTGATCGCCGAGCCCGCCCCACCCCCGCGTGCTCTCCCGGTTCGACTCCGCTGTTCAGTTGGGTTTGACCGCTTTAAGGGGTGTAGGGTTTCACGTTCCCATTCCCACCCCTGCAGAACACACTTGGCATTTACGGTTTCGTAGTTAAGCTTTCTAAAAACAACCTTCAATGCTTAGGGGAACAGTATTCCACTCTTTTCGTTTTGGATAAGGTGGTTTTGTGAGGGTTCTGGGTCCGGTATCTAAAACGTGGATGTAGTTACTGTGGGTCTTTTTGTTTGTTTTTTTCTTGAGCAATCTTTTCATGACTCTTTAATTCTTTTTCTCTTTTTTTTTGAAAATAAGACGTCATTTAAAAATGTATCCCTAGTTTTGCCACTTTTTGCTAGATATTTATCGATGTCATTCGGTTTTGACTTCGAGTCAATAAAAGAAAATGAAATCTCATTACATCTAATAGTTCTAGTTTGTAAATTTTTCGAGAGAACTTGGAAGCTTTTTTTTTCTTATTCTCGGTGTTTAGTGTCTCAAGTGACATATGAATACTTTCTGGTTAAAAAAAAAAAAACAATAAAAAAGAAGCAAAAACCCCTTTGATCCTTCCCATTCCATTTTCAAACACACCGTGTTATGTCTCCTGAATATTTGTCCAGACCTTTTTCTTTGCATTCTTAAAGCACGTATTATAGATAGAAGTGCCATAGTTGTGTGTGTGTGTGTGTGTGTGTGTGTGTGAGTGAGTATGAGAGACCTGTATATATGGTGTCATACAGTAAACATTGTTTTGCATCTTGCTTTTTCTACACTACATCTTGGAGATCTTTCCATAGCGGTAATATATAGGTTTCTATATTAGGTAATATATAGGTTTCTATATTAACGTTTCGTTATGGTTTAAATAGTTCAGATGTGTCTGTGATAGAGTCAGTTAAAATTAAAACCCTTCATTTTCTTTTTTCCTTCCTACTCGGGCACCTCCCTAATGGAATGCTGTTGAGGAAAATTGGAGAGTTAGAGTCCACTGACTTCAGTAGAAAGTCTAAATGATAGATTTTCAAATATACATATATAGGTACAGGAAGTTCCTTATCTTAAATAATACTTGAAGTGTGCTAATTATAAATTATTTATAATTAGCACATTCTTAAAACAGCTTCCTTTAAAAGTGGTTTTCTGAGTATTTGGAAATAGCTTGTAAAGTTATTTCTTGGCCTTCGTAGACCTTTACACCATTAGTTTATCTGACTCTTCTACACTACAGTGCTAATCTTGGTTTGGCATTTAGGAAACAGCAAATCCACATTAGTAGTGCCTGAATTAATGAGATTTTTAAAAATAGTATTTTGAAGTACTCTTATAAAGTCTTTCTTTTAAAAAATCCAAGTCCAAGGGTTTTAGAAAGTAAATAGATTCTTGTTTTGAGACTTCAACAAACATTTTGATTGTTTATCTACAGTATTGTAGGTTAATTATTTTTCTAATTTATTTTCATTGTTGTATTTCTAATGAATTCCTGCTAAATAACAGTAAAATTGGGATAGAACAAATTGATAGATTTTTTTGTGACATTTACATTTCAGATTATTTCGCCATAGAATGTTTTTCCAATAGTTGTATTCAAGCTTTGCAGTTGATTTTATTTAAATTTAGTTATTTCTTTTCCTCCCTTAAAAGAAAGTTACAGTTCACAAAATTTCCTTATATTGTGGGAATGAAGAAAAATAATTTGTCATAGGTTATTTAGGAGAAAAAAGTTTATATGCAGCCCCAAATTCAAAAGGTTCACCTGAACCAATGGAATATTGTTTTAGTCTAGCATAGATTTCCAGAGAGTAGGTCAGGGATTGTCATCTTTATGAGCCTGATGTAAATTTCACTGTTAGATTTGTTTTTTAAAATAGTAATTGTCAAAGTCTGGAGATACTTGTAAGTTTAAATGTTTCAAGCTACTGTGTACTGAGATAGGGTAATGCTTTTGGAATTCAGTGGTTATTATAGTAACTTATTAGCCACACGTTTTAGTGATATAATAATTGTCAAAGTCTGGAGATACTTGTAGGTTTAAATGTTTCAAGCTACTGTGTACTGAGATAGAGTAGTGCTTTTGGAATTCAGTGGTGGTTATAATAACTTATTAGCCACACGTTTTAGTGATAAAGACACATTGTTTATAAAAGAAACTCACTTCTGTACATTTCCTCTATTCATATTTCTCTCATTTTAGACAGACGTGCCTGCAATTTGAATTGACACTTTATAACTCCTCTAAATTAAAAGATGGTAATTGACAAAAGTAATTTTAAAGAAGTTTTTGAGGGAGTTTGCTATAATGTATAAAATGTTTAATTTAAAATGTTTAAGTTATGATTAGGCACTGCATAGGATAGTTTGGGCAGCTGTAACAAAGTGGCTATAAGCCGGGTGGCTTACAAACAAGAAATTTATTTCTAACGGACTTTGAGGCTAGAAGGCTGAGATCAAGGTGCCCACATGGTCAGATTCTGTATCTGGTGAGGCGTGCTTCACTCTAATCGCCTATGGCAGAAGAGACTAGGCTAGTGCCTAGGGCTCTTTTTTATAAAAGCCATAATCCCAATCACCTTGGGAGATCTCCTGATACCATCATCTTGGGGGTCAGGGTTTCAACTGAGGAATTTGGGGTGGGGGGAGAACACACATTCAGACTATAGCTGGCAGCCAGTGACAACTTTATAGTCAAGATTGAAATCTTTTTGTAACGAGATTAGGAATCAATATCTGAGTTTCATTAAAGTTGCTTAAATTACTCTATTTTGGCACAGCCTGAGTACATCTACGTTCAGATTTACCACATTCTTCATAAGGTGTTGCCAAGTTACAATATGTTAAATGAGGGTCAGTTAATTCTGACTTTTGCCTCATTAGCTACTGAGGAAAAGTTAGTGGAAATTGGTTTTTGTTTCTTTAGTCTTGAAATCAGTGAAAATGGGAAAATGATTTTAGTAATGAAAATGTCAAATATGAAAAACATAGAATATGCTGATAATTCCTGTAGGTAAGATCACCAAAGGCATACTGTCAATCAGGACTGCAAACAACAGGAAGGGATCACTTAACGGTGGATTTCACCCCTCCCTGGGGTAGGATGAAAGGGCTTAGAAGGCATAGGAACATCTGGTAGCACCAAACCTTACATTACAGGTATGTTTTAGGTCAGTGTTTTTCACATGTTTTGGCCATGATCCACGGTAAAAATACATATACGTGGTAACTTGTGATCCACACACACAACTAAAAAAAATACAGTCCGGATGTGATTTAGCCTTATCAGGTGGGGTGCGTTCTAATTTCTGTTCTGTATCATGTTAAAAATGTCGGTGTTGACCCAGTAGAATATCCACTGAGTCTCGGCTTGACGGTTGCAAAGCTGTACCAGCTGCTGTGTATTTCTTGTAATTGTAATTGAATGTCATTGACTTTAGGTTAGGGCGGCAGGCTTCCCAAGTATTTATAGCAGATTTAAATAAAAAAATTTTTGAAGACTGCTGATGGCTAATAAGGAAGATGTAAATAACAAAAGTTTTTATTTACACCTTAGAAAAATATAACTAGAAGAGGACACTTTTAAATCCTCGTTTCTTGGGTAAATACCTGCAGTGGGATTGCTGCGTCGTAAAGTGTGTTTACAAGAAACTGTCGGACTTTTCCAAAAATAATTGTACTGTACTGCGTTTCCACCAGTGTGTTCGACAGTCCCGTAGTTTCATATTCTCATCAGCACTTGGCATTGTGAGTCTTCCTAATTTTAGCCTTTCTAGTAGGTATATAGAAGTATTTTATTATAATTTTAATTTGCATTTGATTCAATCCTAATGATAGTGATGTTGAGTATCTTTTCATGGCCATCCATGTGCTTTGGTTAAATGTTCAGATTTACCTTCTTAATATTGAAAGACTTCTTAATACATTCTTGATTCAAGTCCTTAATCGGATATGTATTTTGCAAATCCTTTCTCCCAGTTTGTGCCTTTTAGTTTTTATAGCAACGTCTTTTGTAGTTTATGCTTTTGTGTCCTGTTTAAGAATCTTTCCCTAATGCAAGATCACAGTGATTTCTGATGTGCCTTTTTCTAGAGGTTTTCTATTTATAACTTACATTTAGGTCTATGAGCAATTTTGAGTTAATTATGCTGTGAAGTAAGGGTCAAGTTTCATTTCTTTGCATATGAATGTGCAATTGATCCAGCACCATTTGCAAAGACTCTCTTTTCCCCTTTGTTGAAAATCAATTGACCGTGTACATGTAAGCCAAGTTTTCTACCACGGCCCTTCAATGGAGGTGTCTGCCTTTAAGCCAGTAGTTCATCTCTTTATGGTGAGTACTGACATCAGCTGGTGTGATATTTTGAGCTTGGTTCTTTTTTTTTTTTAAGTGATTTTGGCTATTCTGGGTCCTTTTCATCCCCACATAAATTTTAGAATCAGCTTGTCAGTTTCTGCAAAAAAGAGTGCTGGAGTTTTGGTTGTTACTGCGTTGAATCTATGTATTATTTTGGGGAGAACCAATGACTTTTGCAGTGTTGAATCTTCCAGTCTATGATCATGGATCTTCTACATTTTTAGGTGTTCTTCCATTTCCCTCAGCAGTGTTTTATAGTTTTATATTTTTTCAATGTATAAATCCTACATCATATTTTGTATATTTATGCCTGTCTATCTGTGATCTGTCTCTCCTGGTGTTTTACATCCTTTGGTGTATCTGGTAAGATGCCGTGGGAGCTAAAGAAGACAGTAGTGAGAGTGACAGACGCTATGTGGCTGTGACAAATGTGTCTTGAAAGAGACCAGTGCTTTCACTGGTAACCCTTGATATCTGAGAACAAAACCAATGAAGAGGAGGGGCCACAGGGATGATGCAGGAAAAGGAAAACTTGACCATGAGCTAGGGAAGGCAGCGAATGCAGGTGACGAAGAATTTGGCATTAAAGAGAAGTAGCTCACCAGGTAACAGGATCAAGTAAAGTGAAACATTTTGTTCAGGAGCTTTTCTCTCTGCTGCTCAGTGTCACTAGCCTTATTCTTTCTCTTAACCACCTGAAGTTACCTTCTCGAATGAAGTCACCTTTTAAATCATTTTTTCTCTTTTCTGACAATATTAACATAGAACAAACCCCACATGTGCACAGGGAGACAGCTAATCTTTGTGTCTGTAGTATATCAGGCACATGTATGAGTTCTGCATATGCTAATTTACTCGGCAATAAACCTGTGCCGTTGATGGTGTTATTCTCATCAAATGTGAAACTTCTACCAATGTAAGAACTAAGGCTCCGGGAGGGTAAGTTTTTTTTTGCCCAGCCTACGTGAAATGTCCCAGTTAGACGTTTCAACTCTGGTCCACCTTTCTTGTCCTAAGCATCTTGGCCTAAGGAGAGAGAGAGGCATGTGAATAAGTAAGTTGCAAAGCTGTTCAATTAGTTCCACAGCCATTAAAAATGAGCAGTAGCTCTATATATTATCACCGAAGGATGTTCACCTTGTATTAGTGAGCGAAACACATTACAAAACAATATTATGATCCCACACATTCATTCGCTGAGTCAGCACATGCAAATTGAGTGCCGCCTCTGTGCTAGGCACCGTACTAGGCCCTTTGGGATACTTGGTGAACAAAAGAGTTTCTTTTTATGGAGTTCACTATCTATTCGTGTAGAATGGAATGTCGAAGTGGAGATGGAATTATAAGAGGCGACTGGGGTTGCACCAGGACGAGTCGGAAGCCACAGTGATAGGTCGGTTCACCCCCAGCAAGGGTGTAGCTGGCGGGAGCCAGTTCCCCGCGGCCCCCGCACGTCTGCACGTCTACGAGCAGAGGCACTGGCGGCTTCGTTCTGGACGAGCTTTTCAAGAATCTCTGTGGTGAAGAGGCTTGGGAGGTAAAATAGCTCCGTCAGGGGCAGAGGGGAGATTTATTTATTGTCCAGTATAATGAAGATGTCTCCCTCTGGGGCGAAGGTCGGTCGGTTTGCTTGATGAGCGGTTTGGGTTCCTGCGGTTCAGGCTTCGCCCGCGGCGGTTCAGACTCGCCGCTTGCCCGGCATCGCGCCCCGGCGGCTCCGCGTTGCCCCGAGCGGGCCCGGGACCAGCGCGGGCCGAAGCCCCTGCCGCTCGCTGTGCCATACCCGGTAAAGTCCTTCGCTTCTCTGATGGGAACCTTGTGTCTTCTGCTAGCACCCATGAAGTGGCAGCTTGCAAATAGGGTGCTTGATAACAGAAGTGAGTTTATTTTTACTCTAATTTGAAGGGGTTCCTTTTTTTTTTTTTTTTTTTTTTTTTTTTTTTTTTTTTACGTAAGGTTCTTATTTTATGGTGGCTTTTAGCTCCCATTTCTTGGTAGTACATTCAGTTACTAAAATAGTAAAGTAGGTTGACGCTAGTTTGGTCTAGGAGCACATTTTATAGCGTGTGTGTGCACAATATAGCCATTTTGAGTCCAAAGTCACACTCAGAAACGTCATTCAGCACCTATTGTGTCTTGCATGTTTTATGTGCATGTTTCATAGATGAGTTCTTCCCAGAAGTACTCATGTTGTCGTCGATTCTGTCTTGTGTCACCACTATTTTCTGTAGACAGAAATGGCTAGAGCTGTGTTTTCAAACCCAGATTTTAAAAGTTTGGGGAAAAAAGTTTCTAGTACTTTTTTTTTCACATTTTAACATTCTGATTGTTGTCATGTTGTTAATTTGAACTCTTTAATTTATAACTTAATTTAATTAAGACTTTAATTAAGACTTAATTTATAACAGTAGAATTACCAAGCCTGCCATTGGCCAAAAGGAAAAGATTTAAAAATTTTTTTTTCTATTTACTATTAACTAACATCTTTTTAAAAATGAAAATCAGATTAGAAAAGTTAAAGTGCAAATTAGATGAAAACACTAATTGTTTTGTTCCAATCAGTTTAGGAACCATAGAGCATTCCCCCCATGTAAAAATAAAATTATTTTTTAACCCATATGTTCATCCTCTTCCTAGCTATTTTGCCAGTTATAAGTAAGGCGAAAGAAAACAATTTGGCTTCAAGAAGATCCTGATCTTTGCATCAGATGGCAAGAAAGCAGAGAATTCTGCCTCTGTAACAGTGTGTGAAGAGCACAAATTTAATTTTATTTGGGATCTCATCACCCTGATTGCTTAGCTCGTTATCGCTCTTTGTCATATACTCAGCTTCCTTTCATTATAGCTTCTGAATAAACACGAAGCTTTTTGGTCCATCTTTGGTAAAGATGACTCGGGGAAACCTATTTCTCTTTTTCATAGAAGGAGCATGTTCTATTTTTATAATATTTTAACTTCTGCTATTGATGGACATTTAGGTTCATTTTTTCTGTCTATTTTTGCTGCCACATTTCATCATTGTAGAATGAACTTTGAAATATTTTAACCTTGCCGAAACTGAGATGTGTTTAAATATAGGTGGCATCTAACAAATGCCATTTTTTAAAAGTTGAAAACCCTGTCCTCCATCTCCAGTCCTCTCTGCCCCCTTGCTCTGCTTCACTTCTCCATGTAGCAGTTTCACCCAGTGCCATATTGTTTATTGTCTTTCATCCCTTACTGGGTGACAGGGATCTTTTTTAGCTTGTTTTACCCCTCTTCTCGGATCCTAGAATTCACCTGGCACGAAGCGAGTCCTCAGCATATTTACCAGATGAATGGATGAATGAAGGGAACATTTGAGTGTTTACTGTGGTCCAAACACTATGCTAAGCCCTTTCTGTCTTTGAATCACTTAATCCTTGTAAGAACCAGGTACGCAGGGACTCTAATGAGGAAACTAGGGCAAAGGAGGAGGTGAATTTGCCCAGTATCACTCGGCTTGTAAATGGAGAGTTGAAATAGAGCTTGAACCTGCCTCATGCTAAATCCTCGGCTCTTAGTTTCAATGTTACATTTTTCTCAGCAACAAATCGTAGGATTTATTTAGTTCGTTCTTTCTTTTTAAACAGGAAGAAGAGAATTTATCCAAAGATTAAAACTTGAAGCGACCCTGAATGTGCATGATGGCTGTGTAAGTAATAGTTCATTTTCAACCCCGAAGGACTTTAAAAACTGTGCAAATGTGTGATGAAATGCCCCAATCCTCCCTGAAAAGATCACGACTAACTAATAAATTGAGAGAATAAAGCATTAAAACATTAATTTTGAATTTAGAAAAATAATGTGAGATGTTTTTACAGTACAGATGGTTCATGTTATTCTGTCTTGACTGAAAGTGGAAGTCTCATTCTTCTTTGAAAATTTAGATACAGTTTACATACCATAAAATTCACCCATTTTAACTGCGCAGTTCAGCGGTTTGTTAATATATTCATAACGCGCAGCTGTCAACATTATCTACTTCCAGTATATTTGCAGCATCCAAAAAAGGAAGTTCGTCCCATTTATCAGTCACTTCCACGCCCTCTCCACCTAGCTGTTGGCCGGCACTGGTCTCCTCGCTGTCTCTATATATATGCCTCTTCTGGATGTTTCGTAAAAGTGGAATCATGTGCCGTGTAGCCTTCCAGTCTGGCTTCTTTCCCTTGGCGTTAATGTTTTCAAGTTCATCCGTGGCACAGCCTCTGCTGAAAGATATCTGGGCTGCTTCTCCTTTGGCTGTTACGAATACTGAGACTTTCGTGTCCATGTTTTTGTGTGACATGCTTTCTCTTTTCTTGTGTGTATGTCTCGTGGGCTTGCGGTTTTGCCAAACTTTTCCAGAGCTGCCCAGGTTTGCATCCCCAGCAGCGAAGTTGAGGGCTTTGGTTCTTGGCCTCCTCCCAGCTCTTTGTTCCCCCCCCTTTTTATTTAAAGTATTATTAAAATATATTTATTTTAAGTATTATCTTAATAGGTGTGAAGTAATAATTCATCATGGTTTTAGTTTTCATGAAGATTTACACCTACGTTACCTTCTAAGAGTTTCATAGTTTTGACTCTTACATTTAGATGTTTGATCATTCTCAGTTAATTTTTATATATGGTGTGAAATACAGGTCTAAGTTCATTCTTTTGTTTGTGTATATTCAGACATCAGTATATTCATTTGTTGAAAAGACTATTCTTTCTTCATTGAATGGTCTTGGACCCGTTGTCAAAAATTGCTTAACCATACATGGAAGGGTTTATTCCTGGACTCCAGTTTCATTCCACTGATGCATGTGTCTGGTCACCATAGTACCAAGTATCCTTGATGACTGTAGCTTCCTAATAAGTTTTCCTAATTCCTTTTCAGGTGACCTGGTTTTATGTCACTGGATATAAAATGATTTAATTAAATAAACTTTAATAAAACTGAAGAAAGACATTTCATTGGAAATTTTCGGAACGTTGTGTTTGCTAAATAGTAGTCAGTATGCATTTTCAGTAAACTGGTAAATACTATTTTCCATAGACAGCTTCGTTAGTGATATAAATTTTGAACTATCGGTTATATAAAAAATGGCATACTTGTTTTTATGTTCAGTTTGCTTAAATTTCTATTTTGCTTTCTTTTTAGGTTAATACAATCTGTTGGAATGAGACTGGAGAGTATATTTTATCTGGCTCAGATGATACCAAGTTAGTAATTAGTAATCCTTACAGCAGAAAGGTACGTTGTTTAAAGAATCTGTAATGAGAGAGAAAAAATTAAGAAACTAGAAATCAAGAAATTGTAAATCGTGGAAGGGGCATTTGTTATAGAATATTTTTATTTTGCTAAAGTTTGTTATATGATTTGAAATTTATTCCTGGCAGGTCCCTGATTTCCTTTGGAAAATATTAGCTGTCATCCAGCCTTTGACTCTAGAATATTTAAGCATGCTTCATTTTATCTAAGTGGGTAAAATTGCCCAAAGTGATGTCTCAATAAACCATTCCTTGGGGAGGAAAAAGATGATGGGATTTTTTTTTTTCTTCTTTGCTCACAGAATCTAATCTTCAGCAGGCAGTTTCAGAAACTGAATTTTATCGGTTTGCAGACGGGCTGGGTTCTGGTGACGGGCAATTCAGTACGCTAGGGCAGCAGTCCACGTCGTAATTAGGACTGTGTTCTGGTTTTGATTGGCTCCCTCTGACTTCATATACAGAAGAAGTATGCAGCTATTTTTACATCAGTGAGAACATGGTAGATGGGGCGGTCTTATTTAATATTAACCATCTTCCAGGACAGATTGTTCATGTTTTTCTTATTTTTCTACAGTTAGGATATTTAAATAAATGCGGTCCTTCAGCCTAAAATAGGTTCATATCGAGCCTGTCTTTTATTAAAAGATAGGTTATAATTTTATTTCAGAGATAGCTTTTCTTAATTGTCCTGACTTAGCAGAGGGAAACTGGATGCTTTCAAATTCTACTTCTCTTAGGTCTGTAAGTACCAGACAACCATTTTTTTTTCCCCAGTAGAGAAATTTCCTGAAATTACGCATGTGTGGAATGCTTTTTGATCATCATTATCAGAATTTTAATGCTAATAATATACAAAGCCCTCATCTAGGTACCAATGAAAGTTTTTTAAAGATGCAGAACTTGACTCTTTTTTAAAAAAATTGTAGTAAAATACACATAATGTAAAATTAACCATCTTAACCTTTTTTAGGAATTCAGTTCAGTGACGTTGCATACATTCACCTCATTGTGCCACCGCCACCCCCGTCGGTCCACAGAACTCTCCTCATCTCGCAGAGCTAGGGCTCTGTCCCCATGAAACACTGAGTCCTGAGTCTCCCCTCCCGCAGCCCCTGGCAACACCATCCTGCTTTCTGACCCTGTATTTGTCCACTCTAGTGCTGTTGGCCATGAGTTCCATGTTGATGAACGTCATATAAATGTTTATACAGTATTGTGACTGCCTAATTTCACTCAGCATAATGTCCTCAAGGCTCACCCTTATTGTAGTATGTGTCAGGATTTCCATCTCTCTAAAAGCTGAATAGTATTCCGTTGTATGTATATGCCACGTTTTATTTATTCATCTATCAGTGGACACTGGAGTTACTTCTGCTTTTACACTATTGTGAGTAACGTTGCTATGAATGTAAGTGTACAAATATCTTTCCAAATCCCTGATTTCAATTCATTTGTAAAAATCCCCATGGCATAATTTTAAAAGATCGTATTTCTCCTTTATTTGCTAATTTTTTTTAAATGACATTTGCTTTCATATATGTTTCTCAATAGATTATATGTGTTTCAAGTGATTGCTCTTTCTCATTTCTAGTTTGAGAATGATTATTCAGGTAATACTTTTAAAGATTATTAGCCTAACAAGACCTTATCTTTTCCACGTAGTGATTTTAGTAGTTCCAAATTTGTTATCACATAAGACTATTTTTTTAAAAAAACACTGATAATTTATTACATACAAAAATAGTTTTTTGATCTTGAGTCAATTCTGTTGTTATAATTTCACTCTATTTTTAGATCCTGAGAGTTCATGAGATTAGTTTATTGCAAATAAAAGTTTCAAAACACTGATTACATATAGAGGTGTTCTTATTAGTGGTATTATATCTTAATGATATGTACCGTAGATCTTAACTATATAAAAAAGAGAAATTTCATTTTCCAGAAATTCTAGGCTAGTTTATTTGGACCAATCATCCCACTGAAAAATGCTTGATTAAATATTTTTTAAGTTGTCCCAAAAGTAACTAACAACTGTCTTGATAGTAAGGAATTATCAATCCAAAATGACACTCAACCTTCTTCATATCTCAGAGGGGAAAAAAAGAAAATATGTGTAATTCTGATTTTTTTCTAATTATAATAGTTTGGAATCAAATGATAATTTTTCATTGAGATGAGAATGTTAATGAGAATTTATTCCTGGCTTTGATTATATTAAATATGGTTGTTTCTTTCTAGGAAATAATAAGTGACCAAGAACTGCTTTCTCTGTGTGATTTAGGTTTTGACAACAATTCGTTCAGGGCACCGAGCAAACATATTTAGTGCAAAATTCTTACCATGCACGAATGATAAGCAGATTGTGTCCTGCTCTGGAGACGGAGTGATATTTTATACCAACGTTGAGCAGGATGCAGAAACCAACAGACAATGCCAATTTACGTGCCATTATGGAACTACCTATGAGGTACAGTATTGTCATGATTGCATATAATACATAATGTGGATATGTTTTTGTGTAAGTGTATGTGTGTGTAGATGTATGTTCTCACACGTGTATATTGTGTATACACACATTCACGCATATGTAGGCAGAGACATTTCAGGAAATGGATCTTGATAAGCTCGCCCATAAAGTTAAGAAATAAAATGTGGGCTGTAGTAATAGGGTCTGTAATTGCTTGAGCAGTCATATTCTCAGCAAACAGATGTCAGCCTTTAAAGATGCTTCTGTTGTTGTGTGTCAGAACTCTCTCCTGGGCTTTAACCTCTTCACCACTTTATCACTGTCTTGCGTAAAGTCATCGCCGTTCTGTTGGTCTGGATGTCTGTCTTCACGCCAGTACCATCATGTATTAAATGCAGTAGTTTTGTAATATGCTTTGAAATCAGCAAGCGTGAAGCCTCAGCTTTGTTTTTCTTTCTCCACATCGTTTGGGCTATTTTGTGTCCTTTGAGATTCCATATGAATTTTAAAATGTTTTTTCCCCCCCCCCTGTAAATGAGGCCATTGGGATTTTGATAGAAATTGCATTATATCTAGAGCACCTTGGGTAGTATGGACATTTTAACAATCTGTGAACCCAGGACATCTTTTCATGTGTTTGTATCTTCTTTAGTTCTTTGAGAAATGTTTTGTTTGTGTATAAGTCTTTCACCTCAAGGAATAAATTTATTCCTTGGTGTTTTACTCTTTAATACCACTGTAATGAGGTTGTTTTCTTAATTCCCTTTTCAGATTGTTTTTTATTAGCATATAGAAACACAGATGATTTTTATGTTGATTTTGTAACCTGCAACATTGCCATATTCATTTATTAGTTCTAATGGGGTTTTTTGTATGTGTGGAATCTTCAGTTTTCTACATATAAGATCATGTCATCTTCAATAAAGATAATTTTCCTTATTCTTTTCCAATTTTAATACCTTTTATTTTTTTCTTGCCTGGTTGCTCGAGCTAGAACCATATTGGATAGGAGTAATGAGAATGGGTGTTTGTGCCTTGTTCCTGACCTTCGAGGAGAAGGTTCCAGTTTTTCACCATTGACTGTGGTGCTAGCTGTGAGCGGTCATCTTAAATGCTTTTTTCAGAGGTCATCTTAAATGCTTACATCAATTCAGCATCGTACAGTTCTCTTAAACATTATCAGAGAATATTTTATAATGTATTTATAAGTGTAGATTCACATCCAGAAAACAAAAATTAGGCTTTGAGTAGTTTAAACAAGTTTCCCAGGGGAGAATTTTTCTTGTCAAAGTTGTTAGAAATTTAAAATCTTCAAGAACTTTATATCTGCAGGTCCATTAATTTCAAACCTCAAAGTAATGAGAAATATTAATTCAACAATTACTCTTTGCATATTTCTGTATATGTTGTACTGTTTTGAATCATGGCATGAGAAAGTCATAAATACTTAAAAGAAATGGTTCTTAGTTACTTTTGCTTTAAGCATTTTGTGGCTTTCAAAGCCATCTGTTTAAATGTGCAATAACGTTAGCTGGACTTGTGTTTTCATCTTCAGATTATGACTGTGCCCAATGACCCGTACACTTTCCTCTCTTGTGGTGAAGATGGAACCGTTAGGTGGTTTGATACACGCATCAAAACTAGCTGCACAAAAGAAGATTGCAAAGACGTAAGAATCAAATTTTTGTACGCAAAAATTTTAAGATTATACTTAAAACTGGAAAGTAAATTATCTCTGGGTTATGAGATTATGGATAAATTAAAAAATTTTGTTTCCCTAAAATCTTCAATAAACATATTTTATAGTAAAAAAATTTTTAATTAAAATGCTAATAGAAATTTAGAGAACTTGTATTTTAATTGTACTTTTCAAATATATTTATGGAAATGCATATAATTGTTCATATATGCTCTGTCATTATAAAGACTTGAAGCATTTATCACTATATCCCGTTTATTTATAGAGATCATTCGGGCTTAGCAATAGCAGTGATAAAAGCATGGAGTAGACTAGTGTCTTCTTTTTGTTTTTACCCTGACCTTTCAACCAAGAAATATATGTCATCTTTTACAAAAAAATAATGATACCATTCTTTGTATATGTTCATTCAGATTTAGCTCACTCTCTAAAGATAAGATAATTGTTTCACTATCAGTTTTGTATTTTAGATACTATTTTAAACTTGAAAAAGGCCTGAGAAATACATGATCCTAGATAACCCCAAATGTTATTTAGAGACAGAAGTTTTTTTCTCAGATCATTTTGACGTACTAAATAAAATAAGAAAATATTGCTAGATATATTTTTACTGAAAGTTACCCCCCCCAAAAAAAATTACTAGGTTGAGTGCTCGCTAATTAAAGCAATTGCTATTGTTAGCATTCTTCGGGGGAGCGGGGAGATTATTTTCTATATTGAAGCAGAGAAGAAAAAAATAGAAATTTAAAAAAGTTAAATCTATAGTTTTTAAGTTAGTTTTTGTTATATGTGTACATACACACAAGTAGGAAAGCATTGAACTAAAAGGCAGCAGAAACGAGTAAATTATTAGACTGTTTATTAGGGACATTTGCGTATACCTGTTTCTTAGTAAATAGTAGGTACTAAAATTCGCTATGCCAAATTCTTTTAAATTGTGTTTTCGGTGTACAGCATAGTAGAATTTAATTGTGCTTTTATAACCGAAAACCCTCTAAAAACAAAGATGAAAGCAAAGTTAATAAGTGAAAATA
>CM053517.1:1874864-1926235 GCA_028627145.1 Eidolon dupreanum
CGTCGATCAGGCTGCTCTTTGCCTTTTGAAATTAACCATTGCTTTTGATTAATTGTCAGCGACTTTTTGTATCGGCTCATCTCCCATTCCTGAACTCATTTTAAAGGTACTGAAGAACAACCACGATTTTGTAATTCCTATGAGATGCTAAACAACATTCAGTTCGTAAAATTGTAGGTTTAGAGGGCTATGAAATGAGAAAAAAAAGATCAGTATCACTTTATATGCTGGGATTTTAAATTTGGCAGTGTATTTAAGCGAATTAGGAAATTGACAGAGAAGATGAGATGCTGGCTCATGAGGGCTAAGACTGAAAACATGAAATCTGCTTGCCGTCGTCACTATGTAAATTCCTCTTGAAATATATGCTTCAATAAAGTTGTAGTCAAACTTTGTGACTGTTATATAATGAAAGTTAGAAATGCAGAAACATTTTAAGTGGGCCAGCTAGCTTTTGTAGCATAGAATACTTACTTAGCCAAAAGATGTTTATATAATCAGTGAATGAGGCTGAGTCATGAACAGTTGGTTTTAGCTTTTTTCTGAATGTGTTTTTCTTAGTATCCTTTGTTGAATTAACTAAAATAAGAAAAATGATTTTAAAAATGGATTAAAATTATGTCATTATTTTAAATATAATATATTAAAATTTTATTATAATAAACTTATTATAATAAACCAGATAATCCAGAGGTGAATCTAGAAAGAGGAATTAATCATGTCTTCCTCTTAATCCCACTATCTTTTCTTTCTGTGTTTTATGCTAAATCCTTGACAGTAATGTTCAGACAAAAACTTATCTCAATTCATCAAACATTTATTGGGTGCCTACTATGCACTAAGTCTTGTACTAAACTTTAGAAAATCAAAGATGATTGTGACACTCAGGAATTTACAGTTTAGTGGAAGTAGAGATATAAATAAATAAATATGTGAAACTTAAAAGTGATAGAATTATACATAAGAATTATGTTCTATATAAGTAGACCAAAAGAGAGAAGAATCAAATTTGATTGGGAACATAAAACAAGCTTGAGCAGGGTTTTAAAGTATGAATAAATTTTAATATATCATTTTAATTTTGTTTCCGTTCTTTTTTCCTGATTTGTAGAGACCTCATTCAATTTCATGTCCTCTAATAATCTCTTTCATTTTTCCCTTTGAAATTTTCCACTTGTCCCACCTTATTATCAGAGTGCTTTGTTGGATATCGTCTCTTTTTCTCTGGCTCCCGTCGTTCATCCCCAAAATATATATCCCACATCTGCGGTACCACCCACCACTGTACCACGGGCCCCCTGATCAAAGACGTCAGCATCTCTCCTGGACTACGCCAGTGGCTCCCTGACCGCCCCCTGCCTCCCCCCACGCCACGCAGCTCCCCACTTCACTCAGGGCCACATGGAGGTCCTTGTAGTGGCTGCAGGAACTTAGATCGTCTGGGTCTCGTGTTCCCACTGCCCTCCTGTCTTCTCCATGTTAGCCACATCTTCTTGCTCAGGCCGGCAAGCAGGCCTCTCTGTGAGCTGTTTCTTCAGCATCTTTCCCATTTTGACCTACCACCTCGTTTGCATACTCTGTAAAGGAAGCAGGTTGGTGGAAAGACTGTTAGACTTAAAGTGAGTTTTCTCCTCACCCTTTAGCTACGACAGCCTCCAGTGAAGCGTTTGAGACTTCGTGGTGACTGGTCAGATACTGGACCCCGAGCAAGGCCTGAGAGTGAGCGAGAACGAGACGGTAACTGTGCTTTGGTCAGCTTTTCTTTCTTAATGTAGTATTTAAAAATTAATGTTTTAATTTGTTTCCACTGTTTTCACTAGTATGAATGATGCTGCAATAAATATCCTCATACGTCTATCTTAGCATATTCCTGCAAGTGTATCTGAAGATAAATGTCCAAGAGTGGAACGGCTGGGTCACTGGACAAGTGCATTTTAATTGTGATGTGATCGTATTACCCTCCCAAAAAGCGATGCTTTACATTCCCACTGAAAGTGTAGCAATGCTCACCGCTCCGTAGACACCGGCCATTATCAAACTTCTGAGTTTTTGCCTTTCTGTTAGCTATAAATAGAATGAAAACTCTCATCTTCCAACTGGAGAGTTTTATAACAGCACTTAAATTTTTTTTTCCTTCTATCAGGTTTCTTGAGAAGCATTAGAAAATACCTTGGGAGCTTTAAGATGGCACACTTTAAAATAGAATTAATCTGTGTGTATTTTAATCAATGAGACTGTAGCCAAAATCTTATTCTAATGGCTTCTGAAATCTTTTAAGATCAAAAGCATATTTCCCAATATATTATCCTTGGTATTATTTTGCAACATATATTTAAACATAAAGCTACATTATATAAAGGGAGTAGAGTGTAAAATAAATTGTTTTCGCAGAAAGTTCAAGAACAAATGATTTCCATTTTTAATTATATAATTATAGAATAGAATTGTCACAGTTTTAATTTGATATCATGCTTAATTTGAAGATACTCTTAAGGGAAAACTCATGTATTTGAAGGAGGAAAAAGGCAGAGGGAAGAGAAAAAACACTTTCTGGTTTCAGTTAACTTCAGATATGTGGAATCTGCTCACAGTAAACGATGACACAAACATTCAATTTAAGCACGTTTGAGAGGGCAAACCTTTCTTTTAATCTGCTCAACATACAATACCGGCCCTTTCTAGCTGCGTGCTCTTGGAACTACGGATGCAGGTTGGGGTAGTGGCAGGAGGTGCATCGGTACCTAAGAATAAGCCAAGATGTAGGAGGCGTAAGTCCTGTTCTTGGGGAGCTCAAAATCCAGACAGAGAGTCACTCGTTTAATCGTCTACTATGAGATGCGATGACAGCGCTAGTCGATTTCTATGCATTCATAGGATTTTTTTGGCAATTTGATTGTTTTTAATTGCTTTCATTCTTAAGACCCTCAAATCTAGGTTTTCGCATTAATGAAAGACTGACTCTTATTCAGTTCACTCATAAGACCTGTGTCGCCGTAGGAGAGCAAAGTCCCAATGTGTCCTTGATGCAGAGAATGTCGGACATGTTATCAAGGTGGTTTGAAGAGGCGAGCGAAGTCGCACAGAGCAACAGAGGACGAGGGAGAGCTCGCCCCAGAGGTAATTTTTCTTGTTAATTAAAGTCATCAGGAGGCTGTCAAAAACTGTTTATCAGAGTTGGGTTTATGGATATCATCTAATTGATGCCATGTTTTATATCTACAGTAAGGGTCTTGCTGTCGTGGGACGCAGTGGAGGATAAAGGCTATTGGCCATAATATGTCCCTTCAGGTTCCACTAGTTCTAGCCCTTATTTTTTGCTTTTCTTAAAAAAAGTAAGAACATCTGATATTCCCCATTTAAAGTCCTTTTCGTATATGCTCTGCGAGTAGAAATATATAAAACTCTGTAGATAAACAAGTTGCACGTGATTGAAGTTTCTCCTTTTGGTTACTTATATACATTGCTTATTAATTACTGTTTCTGGTGTTAGCTGACCTGTATATTTGTTTACTACTTTCCAGCTTTGTGGGTTTTGGCAAGTTACCTATCTCTGTACAAAATGAGGCATATAAAAGTTAACTTCTAAATGTTTAAAATCCCCGAAGAAAAAGTTTCTGTTGAATTTCATCCATAAATGTTTCTTATTAACTCCTGCATATCAGTTAACTTTTTAAAAAAACTTTCTGGACTGTAGCTCTGCTTAAGAGTAATTAAATTTGTACTTAAATTTAAACTAAGAAATAAATAAATCATGGTGATAAAAAACTATTCTGTGGTAGTTGTGTCTTGCAAGGCATGAACTTGGTTTGTCTACTCCATTTTTAATAAAATCTAAATTTGAAGCAAAGTCAGAAAATTTTAATGTTTATTGAGTATTGATCATTCCTTTGCGGATAGCAGAAAGCCTAGCATAGCGCATAGTAGACATTCAGGCCTTTTAAAATCATAACTGCATTTGTGTCAGTTTAGTGGTTAAAACATCAGGAACTTAATCCTATTTTGGCCTCTTTGTAATTTTACTCTTGCTAATACAATTTTTATTAGGTATTGTACAAAGAACATGATGTTGTAGGGTAGAACTATATCGACATAAATCCATTACCCCATTATCCAGCGATTACATCATCTTTATTTATTACATCATCTTTAAACTTAAAGGACGAGGCGTTGTTTATTGGCATCGCACAAGCTGTTATTTAGCTTTGTCTGAGCGAAGCTGCCACGTTGAGCATTTTGCTGAAAAGATTATTTTAACGAGAACGTGCTATAGATGGATCTTTCCCCCTCTCAATTAGCCAAATGGACCAAACCACCAGTTGGCACTTTTGATTCCCTATATATTATCTGTTTCTGAGTGTGTGTGTGCGCGTGCGTGTGCACACTCAAGTGCACCTGTATTTCCCGAACACACCTCTTCTGAGTGGTTGGTTTTGGAAAGCATCTAGTGTTTGAACTTGCGTTCACATGGACTCTTTGAAGGTGGGACGAGTCAGCCAGAAGCTTCGACCCTCCCTGTGGTCCCGCCGGCTACTGACTCGGAAGCGGCGGAAACCGCCATGGAAGTGGACGCTGCCGCCGAGCACTTCCCGCAGCCGACCGCGTCCTCTGCGGCGTCCGCTCAGGCTCGCTCCACGGCGTCTTCTGCGGAGAGCCCGCCGCCCCCTCTGCTGTCTGCTCCAGACGGCGAACCCAGGCCGTCCGTCGAGGCGTCTGGCCAGAACGCACACCATCAGTCTGGTGAGGATGCCACTCTTTACCTAGGCTGTGGGTCGTCCGATGGTTTCCGATCGTGAGAACCTCCTTCTGGGCCGTTCGGAAAGATGCTAAATCACATGTTCCCGCTGGAGTAAATGGTCCCGATGACACGTAGTATGTGAACGTGTGACCTAAGCACGAGATTCTAGTGGGCCTGACTCGCATGAATTTTAACAAGTAGGAGGAATCTTCCATTTACCCGAGACAGTTTTTTTTAAATGGAGGTACCAGCAGATAGTGTTTGGATGTAGTTTAAGCACTCGATGTAGCGATTACTTCTATAGGCCGTTTTAGACAAAATATCTTTCTAAACTTATTTGGTTGCTAGTCTGTATTAAAGTAATGGTGAAATATATCCTTAATTATTATTGTCCCATTGTATCTATATTTTTGATTATTTTTCCTCAAATCCTGAAACACTTTTAATACATTCTGTGTGGCACATTTGATACGGTCTCTTGTTAACAACATGCAGTTTATCAAAAGAATTATTTCTCCTATATTTATGGGAAAAAGCATTGTTTTAACAAATCTTTCTCTTCTTGGAACTTGATATTAGTGAAAAAATTAACTCCCAAATTCTGTTAGAGTACTATTTTTCCCAGCATTCTAACTCCTCATGTTCAACTTTTTCCCCTTAAACTATGGATTGTAGTAGTATTCATAAAAGTAATTTTCAGCAGATAATGTCTAGTTTACTTGACATTTTAACTGTATACATGTAATTATAATAACCAGTAAGATATTTATTCGTATTGTCCTTTGGATTCTTCTAAGGAAGCATTTTACTTGACATATAACCAAAAATATTAGCAACTAGAGATACAGCTGGCAGGCCTAAGCTAAAACCTATAAAAAATTCCTAACAGCTTCGCTGCCAGGCTGTCACTTTATTCTTGCTTCTCTGGAATCTGATACTAGATCACCAAATGTGGTTTTAAATTAAGTTTTAAACTAAGCACTCTTTTATTGGTATATCCCGTTTTTGGTAATTCATTTTCAGTTTCTATGGGAATAGAAGCCAGAATCAATTACGTAATGGTTAACGCTGGTGTACAGTTGACCTTTCAACTTGTGGGAAGTTGAGACAGAATCAGTTAAAAGTTGACTTTTCAAAGCAGGTGCAGTTGGTAAAAACAAGAACTTTTGAAGTGATAGCGTTCTTGGAAATGTTCTTAAAGATTTTGATTAATTATGTCATCAGGAAAACTTAGCAGGAATTCTCCCGAGCTCATGTTCGCATTTCCACTGCATCGTAACTTCTTCCATTCGTTTCTTAAACACATTCTGAGTAGATTACTTAGTTTAGAGTTTCAGTTCTTTGTTATAGATATTTAACACATTTTAATAGTACATTTCAAATTGCTAAATGTTTCAAATTTAATGTAAGTATTAAATACTGCAGTCGTTTGAATCAGCGAAATACAAAAAAAAATTTGTGATGATCATGTATGTGGTTATTGAACATTACTTGGCACCTTTGCCTATAAATTGTTTAAAGAAAGTACAGAAATATTTTTAACTGGTAGGTTATTAAAAGAAATTTGATAATTTAGCTAACATGGAAAATTGGAATATTTCCATGTTACCACGATCATATTGCTATTGAGGAAAGCGATGTAACATCTAAAGATCATGTTTGTAATCGTTGCGACAACAGGCCTTGTATTTCCCCAGAGCCCAGCATTTTAAGAGGGACTGAATGTGTTGCTTCCCAGCCCTTCACGCACGTCTGCGCCCGGAGGGTCTGTCGCGGTGGGGTTGTCCGTGCAGAGGGCGGCGGGTCCTTAGGGCCACGCTTTCTGTGACTGCCTTGCACAGAGGTGGAGGAAAGGAGAAGTATGTCCTGCCTTGCTGGGGACGCCCCTTTATGTGCATGTTCCTGCCTTTCCTTCATGCCCCTGGCATGTCCTTCGTCACGCGTGCTGGGGTGGAGGAAAGGGACGTGGGAACGTGAAGACTTGCATCTCTGATTGAACCGAATTATTTGCCTTCCCTCGGCCTGCGCTGAGTCATGAATGAGTGAAGGAGCCATGACCACAGACTTGAGTGGGCGCCGGACACTGTGTCAGAGCAGTCTCTCCCCACTGTCACTCAACGACGAGACGAAACGTCTGCGTCACACCCTTTCCGCTCATCCCGGCCCCCAGCCCGACGGCGACCTTCTCTCACTCACAGTGGGGGCGAGAAAGCACCGACTCTTCTGCTTTTGAATCTCCCGACTTCCCGGCCCTGTGGCGGGGGCAGACACGCTGCAGGGAGAGGCGGGTCCGCTCCTGTCCGAGGCCAGCCGGTGCCCCCCGCACCCCTCCCCAGCCTCCTCCCGCGTCGCCGTCATTGCCTTTGCTGCTGAATTGCTCCTTCGGCCTCCGATGTGCTCCAGTTCCGTTCTGCCTCGCAGTCCCCTTTCGCACCGGAACTTTCTGTCAGGCTCCAGTGACTTCCATTTTGTCACGTCGAAAGTGTACGTCTCTGCTACTGTCCTCCTTGATCTCGTGACCCAGTGCGTTCACTGCCGTCACTTCTTCCTCCAGACGCTGTCCTTTCTCGGCATCTCGGCCGCTTTGCCCGTGAGCTCTGACCGCCACCTCCAGCTGGCTGGCCGTGGCCGTCATCGATGCTTCTCGTTCTAGTCGCTTCCGAGTATTTGAGCAGAGCCCCGTAGCCCGCTCTGCTCTCTGTCAACCCTCCGTCCCCGAGTGATCGTGTCACTCTGCGGACCTCTTCAGTTTAACCCGGCCGGAAACTCAAACTCAGCTTGGCCTCCCGTCCGTCCCGTCTCCCCATCTCTCCCATCTTGGTCATCTAGGAAGTTCTTCCGCCGCCGCCCATCTGCCCATTTTAACAGCCCGTGAGTTATTCCTGATTCTTCTCCTTCACCCGCGCCGGGCCGCCCATCAGCAGGTCCTGTTGGTTCTGCTCTGTCCCGCTGTCTTTCCTGTCCGCTCATTGATCCCCCTGTTACTACTCTTGCTCCGTAGAGTCTCCGGGCAGCAGCCATGTATTTTAAAGTATTAAAAAAATCTTAAATCGGGCCCTGCCACTTCTTTCCAATTTTATTTACGAAAAGTATTTCAGAGTGCTTTTCTCGGCAACTCCTATCACACATCGCTTTCTGTTGTTTCTAAATGGAGCCTGGGAATGTCTTCATCCCATGTGTTGTTTGGAGTTTTTTCCCATGGCGATGAGAGAGTGTTGGATGAGCCTGTCATTCCTGCAGGTGATAGCTTTTTTCCCTTTGGTTTCATTTTAATCAAAATCAAAGAATATGATCAGAGGAGGTAGTTTTTTGGAAATGAAGGGGGTATCAGTGCCTACAAAAATCAGTTTTGGGGGCTCGCCTTGGGAAGTGAGTCGCCCTAAAGGACCCTGCTTCTAACAAAAAGGACCACTCAGACCATGAGGATAATTAAGATATTATATGATATTATGGTGATATCATACGGTAACTTCTTTGAAGTGCTGACTTCTGCTTATTTACAAACAACTGCTTGGACTTAAAATTTATTTAGATCTGTTCAGAACCTTTATAGCTGAGCTGAGCTCTGTAGAAAAGTTGCTGGGGAGATAAGAACTTTGTGTTGTAGCATATCAAAGCAAACCCTTCAAGGCTCAGATACCCAGCTTACAGTTTCCTAAAGGGGGTCCGCGACTACTCAGACTAGGCACAGCCATTTGTAGGTTAGAAACGAGTGGAGGTATCAGTTCTGGGACAAGGAGTGCTCGGGGTGGCCTGGGCAGGGCTGACGGCAGACAGGTGACGTGCCACCGAATCAGGTGTAAAGGCCGGCCTCGTGGGGACCAGCGGCCCTGTGTGTCGGAGAGGCAGAACGCGAGATTTGGATCAGGTGACCTCTGTGGGGTCAACAGTAGTTTGCTGTTCCTCTGTCTCGGGAAACAAAGTCACTGGGGAGACTGGCCTGGAGTCGTTCGGAAGAAAATGAGCATAGAGTTGGTAGTTTCAGGAGATGGAAGTATCCGTTTCCAGTTGGCGGTTCCTGACACATGGCTCAGGGCTTGCCATGTCGTTGTTTTTATTTCAACCCAAAGGTACTCATTTTGTTTACTTTCCATTTTGGCTTCTGTTAACAAAACTCATTTTCCAAGTATTTATTCACATTATAAATGATATATGTTTGTGCATACATTTTTTTAAAGGATGTAATATGTATGTGTTTTACCTGCCTTTAATACATCAAACTGCTAGCAGAAATATTTGTTTAGTCCGATATGTGTAGTTGGAATTTTGAATTCAGTATTTGCCTTTTCTGGTTAGCTGTATGTTGACTTGTTTCCTAGCCTCGTTTTTTCTTTTTTTTTTTTTTAACCTAAAGAGGGAAAAAGCCACCATACAACCAGCCTTAAAAGCAAGCAAACTGATTTTTCTTTATAAATCACTGAAGGAATTAATGAATGGTTCATGACATTATCACAACTAAATCTTGATTCTCCAAGGTAGACAACGTCACTGCTTAAGCTTAGAGTCTGCTGTTGATTTGCTATGGCACCCATGGGTCTAAGATGGAGACTCTCATAGTCCCATAAAACATATGGCAGTGCAGGAGAGAGGGTTTGAAACAGCAATGAAATTGGGTGAATTTTTTTGTGATTTTTCTGTTTTCTTAGCAAAGTTTGACATATATGTAGTCTCTGTATGGTAATTTCTTTTGAAGTGTAAAATGACAAACCTTGCGGCTGCATAGTAATGCTCCGTTTTGCATCACGGGAAGCGTCGCAGTAGCTGACAGCAAATACGGCACGTGCGTATACCTGAGAAGGAGGCGCTTTGCCACTGAGTGTCGCAGTTGATGTCCCAGCCAGCACGGTGCTGCTTGGTGCTGGGGAATTTTCTAGGAAGAACTAGCAGGGAGAGACTACGGTGATGCTTGGCTTGTTAAATCTTAACTGTCAATTGGCTAATGGAATACAGTCCTTTATAAATAGACAACAGGTAACGAGTGGTTAGTTTCTCTGACATGGTTGATCCCTGAAACAATCAGCCAGATTTTTGCGCCCGTGTAAAGGCACGTGCAACAGGCTGATAGTCGCTTGGTAGTTCCTGCACGTCGCTGCCAGTGTGACTGGGAGGAATTCCGGGTGCTCCCGCCGTCGGATCTACAGCTGTCGGATCGCCACCCACGTGCTCTGCCGCCCGTTAGTTCGTAGTGGGCGCAGTTTCTGTGCACCTGTCTAAAGCCGCTTCCTCCTCTCATCCACCAACACATCCCCTTCGTCTGCTCAAGGACACCCTGCCTGCCTCTGCCCGTTTCTTCCCACGCAGTCCGACATTGCCCATCAGCACACAAATGTGTCATCTGCCAAACGGAAACAGTCTCCCTGCCTCCTTACTCCCCCATGACAGTCCCTGATTTCTCTGTTCCCCGTTAGCGGCAGGACCTCGTGGCTCTCCTCCGTCACCTCTCCGTCCCCTCGACCCTGCTTCAGCCAGCTCTCGGCCCCCGTGGTCTCACCGAAGCAGCTCTAACCATCAGTGACTTCCGAGGTTCAGAGCCCAGTGGTTCCTCCTCAGACTCTTCCTCGTGTGGGCACCTTTGACACACGTGCCCTTGACACGCTGCCATCCCTTCGCCCGCGGGTCTGTTCACCAGCCCTCCGTCTTCTGCGCGGCTCCTCGCTGTCCCTCCCAGAGAGTCTCCTCCCCTTGCACATGGGGGTGTCCCCGAGATCGGTCCTTAGACGTCTTCTCTGTCATCACGTACTTTCTAGGTGTCTTCAGGTAACATCACCAGTGGCATCCAAGTTTACCAGTGAATTCTGGACTGTTACATTCAGTCCCTGCTCAGTTCCTCCACGTGGATATCTGTTAGTTCTTTTCTTTCCTCTAATGCCACGTGTTCCTCCTCTGTTCTTTCCTGTCACAGTAAATGGCAACTCTAATTTGGCTGTTACTTAGGTCAAAAGCGTTGGGATCACTCCACAGCTACACCATCAGCAAACCGTGCCGCCATCGCCCGTAATACGTATCCCGCACCCACATCTCGCCCTTCCCTCTCTGAGCGGATTCGCACTTGGCCTTCCCTCCACCTGGAACTCTCCAGGGATCGTGTGGTTTGCTCCTTCACGTCCTTGAGGTCTCTTCAAAAATCATCTTGTGAGGGAAGCCTTCCCTAATGACCTTACACAAAATGACTCCTCCTCGGCTACAGCTGTCCCCATCTCTTCCCCTGCCCACTTCACTGCAATTACCCGCTTGCCACACATAGACACATGCATGTGTATTACATACGTGTGTGCGTTCGCTGATGTCTGCCTCCGAACGTAAACTCCACGCTGGTAGACACTGTTTTGTTCGCTATTTTGTTTATCGCCAGAGCCTAAAATGGTGCTTCATGCATAGTAGGCACTCAATAAGTATCTCTGCAGAATTTCTATTTTCTACAGAAAAATGTTATATTTCACCTTTTTATGGTGAACCACGGCTTCGGATAAAGTTTAAGAAAATATTAAACATGGAAACATATTTGAGCATTTAAAAGGAAAAAGTAAACGACAATTCTAACAAAAACAAACATTTTAACTGAAAAATATGTAATTTTTATTTAAAGAGCTCTCCACTAATAAATTTCAGGAATTATTTACAAATGCATAACTCATCATTATAATTGAATTTTAAAATTATTATTTGATTAAAAGTAGTAAAGTAGTTTTTGTGTGTAGATTAGATAACTGGTATTTTTCAGTTTTCATTTCTTTCTTAGTATCATTTTGTTGTAAATTAGGAGAAGGATGTTCGTTTTAAATGTTTTGCTTATGAAGAGTTTTCATTCTGTTTAATTACTTAAATATTCTTCGAGGACTGTATGTGTCTAATTCATCAAGTTCAACAGAAGCATTTGGGTGTATAAGAGCGTGTAGTTTATCTCTTCATTTAATGACCAGTAATTTCTTTTTTTATGGGTAATTTGTTTTTTGCATTCCTCTGTGAGACGTGTTTAATTTATATCCTTCGCTCTTCTAGAATCCTATTCTTACTGTTGTCTTGTGTAATCAAATGTATAATCGTATTCTTACTATTTTCTCTTTATCACTCTCTTTTCACCTCTCTTTTCCTGTCTGTGTCAGAGTTTTTAAGGGGGCCCGAGATAGCTTTGCTCCGTAAGCGCCTGCAGCAGCTGAGGCTCAAGAAGGCCGAGCAGCAGAGGCGGCAGGAGCTCGCTGCCGGCGCCCAGCCGCAGCCCCCCACCGCCCGCCCGGCCCCGGACCCCCGGGCTTCAGGTTGTTCATGTCGAGTGTCCTTGAGCGGCTGGTGGAGCTGGTGTTTTAACGCTGCTGCTGTGTAATACGACGCTTTCCTTCTTGCCCCAGCGAGAGCTGTGCTTGTGGCTTCCCCTCCCTTCTCACGTGGGGTGGCCACCATCGTCCCCTGGCTGGGGGACAGGCTGGCAGCAGCATTTGCCGGAGAGAGGAATATTCCATAAGCCGTTGTTTTATTTCCATGTATTTGGAGAGGGGCCAGTATTTACTGCTTTTATAGCCAGCGAACTACTGTCTAATAATTGAGGTTCCCGAGTGCTTAAACGGCATCTCTGCCTATGGCTCCCAGCTCCCCCTTCCTAAATGTTAGTCACTGTTCCTATTCCCTTATAAACCTAACCATGCTAGGTTTTAGAGTGATCATATTCTTTGGCCATACTAGCATACTGACTCAATCATCCCCTCTGTACTTATTTGATAATTTCCATCCTTTGCTTGCTTGCTTCTTCTACACAAAGTCAACTTTCTGATACGTAGGGCAGCAGAAGCACTCCTGGGCTGACGTTCCTGTCCTTAGGCCGTAAAACTCTGATGACACAGTGATCGTCTGGACCACTTTCTCTCTCTTTTTTTTTTTCCGACGAGGCAACCCTTGGTTGACCTCACAGATTGCAAGGACCTTGTCAGCGTACAGTCCCTTATTTTTCATGCCTACAGCGCCTGGTCTTCCTAGGTGGTCTCCCATCCAAGTGCTAACCAGCCCCACCCTGCTTCTCTCTTTTTTACTGAGTATTTTAATGGCCCAGTTTTTTATGGCCAAAAAGCTTGTGATGCCGGTAAGCATTTGTTGACAGAATTAACCAAAGATATAGCGTAAAATATTTTGTCAGCTGAAGTCTTTCCAGATGGATAATAGGTGCGGTGGATCCTATATTATAGGTGCCACATTAGGTGCCGTAAATCTCTATTTAGGAGCTAGAGTGTGTCTGCCTTCTCAGACGAATGGGTTTATGGTATTTTGATATACTTTGTTTTGCTACCCTAAGGGGTGATGAGTTTGGGCGTTAATTGCTTTGAGAACTCTTACTTAATTACTGGGAACTAATTTGGATATAGGTAGAGCTGGACAACTTCCATTTTGTAGATATCTGCTCCACTAAGTGCTGTAACAAAAGCACATTATATAATACTGTGGTGAAATAAAATAGACCTAAATAATTGCAGTGTAGATGTGATGTTCGGAACAAATTCTGGACTTGATTTTTAATTCAGTGTTATATCAATAGAGAGAATATCTGTCAAGCAAAGATGTCTCTGATTTGTTTTAACTATAGAGAAATCTTTTCCTGTACTTCAAACTATCCAGAAAGTTTGATTCAATGACAATCATGACATTTAATAAGACATTTTGCTATGATTTTGTGCTACATATAAAACTCTAGCTAAACTGTTTCAAAAGTAAAAAATATACAACATAAAAACCAGTAAGAAGGAAGATAAAATGTCCCTTACATTTTAAAATACTGAAATTTAAGTGAATTTGAGTATGAAACAAAGCTGTCTGCATTAACAGAAAGCAATGCATATCATGGACATTAGAAAAACACTTTGAGACTCACAGTCTTTCAAATCAACTTCACTAATTGAAATCGAAGCAAGTTCTTTTTAGAATCAGAAAACTTGAGGATGATTATATAGTCTCCGTGAAATGAGATGCTCTTTCCCCAACTCTTAGCAGTAAGTGGTGTCTAGCTTAGTGACCAGCCTCTCTGTGGTCATCTTCAAAAAGCTGAGGTCGAGTGGACGCCTTGCCAGTTCTGAAGTTGAGAAACATTCCCTCTTCTCTGTAACGAAGCGGTGAACTTGGGCCCCGGGGCTGCCCACGTGGACCGATTCCACAGGCGCTCGGCGCCACCGCCCCGAGTGGCTGCTCCCTTCGCGAGAGGGGAAGCGCTGCGTCTGCCTCGCGGGCTTCGGGCCCGGCTCACGGGACGCCCCGATGAGCCTGCCTGGCAGCGCGCCGGGTCCTCTGACCGGGCCGCTTGTTCCTCATCCGTCCTCACGTGTCACGGGATCCAAAGCCTTAAGGACTGTGAAGTAATATGTTGTCAGCTTGTTTCAAAAGGCAACTAAGAAAATCTGTGTTGTCCGTTTAGTAAATTCTGGGTATGAGGGAAAAGGAGTTGGCTTAATACAAAATTCTTGATTTCAGAACGCACAAAGTATAGAAATAAAGAACACAAATTAAATTCATGAAATTCAAGAGGGAAATAGGATTTATTTGAATAGCGATTATTAAAACTTTTTAACACTTAGTGATTAAATACAATTTCGTGTGTATTATGGACATTAATTAATCCATCCTGTCATGCTGGATGTTATTGCTAAAAACATCTGTCAGTATAGGAAGCACCAAAATTAACATTATAGATTTTAACTTATTAACAAGAGAAGAATGAGCAAGTCCATATATAAAAGGCATTTTCACGTTGTACCTTGATATTTTTATAATATCAGTAAGTGATAATACCATCGGTAAATGATATTTCTGTTGTCTTCTCACCTATTTAAGTCTTTTAGATATATTCAAAGGAGACATTAATGTGATTTGGAAACCAAGCAAATCACATAGAAATAAGCATAGAAATTCTGAAACATTACATTGTCTAGCAAAGGCTTAATTATCTTTTCAAAATATAGGACTCATGAGAGGTTCTTTTTTAAAAACCATGTATAAGATGTATCTATAATACCTAATTTCTATAGGAAAGTGGGATCAAGTTTTTTTTGTGGAAATAATCTACATTTTAATGGGATGGGGTCTGATGCTAGTTGATGGTAATCCCAGATAGACTGTATTTATTTGGTTGCCATTATTTTTTGGCTGTTGAAGACTAAAACATATCCAAGGCACCAAATGGTATATCACCTTCGTTTCAAATTGCTGTTTAAAATGAGCTATATAAGATAGATGTTAAAAGAGGTTTCAACAGTGGTTCTCCTTTTTTTTTGTCTTTTCAGCTGTGAACTCTTTTATCAGAGTCTCGTGTGGAAGTTCTAGTATAAAGTTTATAAAAGTAACTGTTGTGATTTAAACCTAAGGGATGTAAGGGGTGACGACCCACCTGCTTGCCCCCCTTGCCACCCCAAGGTCTCTCTCCTTCCCCAAGTCTAGTTTGAAAACTGCTGCTTCAAAAGAATTTTGACACCTTTAAGTGTAACTCTTCATAGTAATACCCAAATTTTTCATTTTTTGAAGTCGCAGTGTATTACATTAAAATGTTTTTACTTAGTTTTTAAAAACAGCATTTTTTCTAGGTTTTTAGGAAATACACCATAACTCATATCTAGCCTTTTAGTGATTTTTTTTTTTTTAATCATAAAGAGATGAATTTGCTTTCATCAGATTACTGCCTGGCAGAGATCTCGTTTCTGGCCGGCCGTGTGAGTAGATGACCTTGGGCAGGTCATTTGGCTGCTTTATGCCTCAGTTTCCCAGTTACTGCCATATTTAGACAGGGTGGCTGGCCATCATTTACAGAGGTGGCGTAAGGATGGGGTAGATAGACCGTATGGAAACGATTTTGATACTCCCCAGAGCAGTACACATAATCATGTACATAATCATGTACTACCCTAATTACAGCATCTTTCGCTTGTACCTCAGGACGTGCTCACGTCGGGGCCACACGAGGCCGAGAGCGTTCGGGTTTTGAATGAGCTGTGTATATATTTCAAGCAGCTGTGGCAGAGGCTCTCCGCATGCGGCTGATTTTACACCCAGCTCTTTTCTTCCATTTCAGGTCCCCCGAAGTCATGGGTTGCTGGCCCCTGCTCAGAGTGACAGCACCCTGTGGAGCCTGCTGGTACTGGCCCGACCACCACAGGGCCCCGCTGGAGCAGGGAGCCAGCCTAGAGAGGGCCAGGTAGGAACTGTTTTTTCACTTTATGGCACGGTTTGGCCAATTGGAAAAAGTAATTTTTATACCCCCAAGGGGTATAGAACATTGGTGATTATTTTCGAAAAAGGGCTTTTCAAAACTGAGCCATATTGGAAAAAATCAGCGCTTACCCAGTCCTGTGCAAGCAGGCCTCGTCCGGCATCAGGGCCGCTGGCGTCCCCGACAGCCGCGGGCAGCGGGCTCAGACGGGTGCGTCGGGCCACGTTGTCAGTGCTCGTGGCCTGAGCTGCTAGTCAGTCGGCTGTGACCTTGACCTAGTTCTGCAGGCACGCTTAACCACCCCGACAGACAGAGTCTGGAGCCAAGCAGTGGTGACCCGCTTAGGACTTGAAACACGGGCGTATGCTCCGTTTTTCTTTCAGAACAGCTTCATATCATTATTTTTCATTCAATACCATGTTTCTGAAAAACAGGCCAATGTTAATGTCATTAACGGACCCATTCCCGTGAGCTATCCTAGCAGCTTACACGGATTATCCCATCACATCTGCATCAGAAACTGAGACGTAGAGAAGTTAAATAACTGCCCAGGGTTACACTATTACTGAGGAGAAAAGCGAGATTCGAGCCCAGGGAGTCTAGCCGACGAGTCCTTGTTATTCACCTGTTAGACTAGAATTCAGTATTTTTTTTTCTACAGTTGAGAAAATTCTGATGCCAAAGGGCTAAAGAACTTTCTCAAGACCAAAACACAAATTTTTTGGAAATGTACAGTAGTTGGCATGAGACATCTGAATGAGCTTTTGCTGAAAGTTTATCCCGAACTTAAAAATAATAATGTAATTCTAAGCACGTCCAGTAAGCCAACAAACCATATTGACTTTGTAATAAATTATCACTGGAACATATGGTCAGGTTTTTATTTTGTGATGGTGCTTTCTAGAAGCTGTTTCAAAGAGAGGTGGGGTAGAGCAAACTGAGGCGACTGGCATCCAACTAATAGTCGTATTTTTAAAAATATTATCTATTCTCATGGTTATTAAGTTAAGATTTGGAAATAGTTCTGTAAGTTAGAAGTTATAGGTATGGCATTTATGAATATCTAGTAGTATAAAAACATGTCACCTCAAATGTCTGTTTGGCAGGAAAATAATCCTTCTAGAAACAGTTGCATGGCACTCGAGATGAGAAATAGCATGGAAGCAGTGATCAGAAAGGACTTCTTCTTAAAGGCTGTCTTCCAGGCGGGAGGGACAGCTGTGACTCCCGAGGGAGACACAGTGTCTGTGACAGGCTGGGAGGCCCAACACGAAGCCCTCTTCGTTTAAGGACATCTTTCTGTCTTAACAGAAAAGTCATTCACATTTTAAATCCTTTCAGAGTTTGTGGAGATGCCAGCATTTAGCTCCTTTTCCAGGTTTTTTTTCCTTTTTTTTTTTTTTTGAGACTTACTCCTTCCTAAATTTTATTCTAAACATTAAATAGGATGTGCTTTATTTCATAAGATTTGTATATTCTATAAATTCATGGAAAATTAAATATTTGAAAAAAGATTGGAGAGCGGATAGCGCTGGTCATTATTAAATGAGATCAAGTGTGTACTAAATCTAGAGGGATGAAGAATATTGCATAAGAGACATTCTAGGAGGCTTCTCCAGTATTTATTTCCCTGTGACTCTCATTTTTATGTTTTTTCTTTTTTTGCTTTAAAGAATATGGTTTTGTTTTTCTCTAAACACCAACTCATCTGTTCTTAAAACACAACGTGGGAAGGAACATTGTGCCTGACCCGGAAGTGGGCCAGTGAGAAGTCTTGCAAAGGGAAGCGCAGCACGGAGCGTTAGGGTGCTGATCAAACATCTGCTTTCTTTCTTGTGTTGTACAGATTTGTTGAACTGAATGCCCTGCTGAAGAAGGGATAAGTAAGGACAAGTACAACCATTATATATCAAGTGATGATCATGCAGTATCGAAAGCTAGTAATTCAAAAATCTGTGAGCAAACTGCTTATATCAGAAAGTAGACGATTTAAAGTTGACATAAGTGGTCTCAATAGCAGGATTCGGGCTTTTAAATGTATGAAAGAAAGCAGTCAAATGATATAAAATTTCCAAGAAAACAGGATGTATTGGAAAACTCTTAGCTGTTGAATTAAGGATACTTTTAACTCAAAATATCTACCTTTGGGGGAATAAAATACCATTATGAATGGAAACTGGTAATCAACCCAGAATGCTAGGTTTTTGGTTTATTAATAACACTTGCTAAGAACTAGAGCACTGGGTATTAGCAGCTAGGAGTTATTCTTACATTTAGGGGGAGCTGTGTTTATTATCCGAATTTTCCCTTTCTCTGTAGCCCCACTGGGACACTGGCACCCGAGCCAGGGGTAGTGGCCACCTCCTGCTGTCCCCCAGTGCTTTGCCGAGGCTGTTAGGCCCCTAGGATGACCAGAAAGCAAGGAGAAGCTCAGGCCTAAAAATGCTGGGACAAATTCTAGGTCACGTAGCTAATTATTGTCAGAACCAGAGCTAGAATCAAAAATGACTCCCGACCCGTGCTCTTTCCATTTTATCGTGCTGCCTCCCCTTTATACCAGTGTTTTTCAAACAGTAGAGCCCATTTATAAAATAACTTCTAAGACAGAATCTCGGTGTATCAAAAGGATAAAAATAAAATGTTCTACGTGAAGCCAAGGTGAAGAGCACAACGCACAGACCATGAAGCCTTCTCCTGGCCTCTCGTTTTCATTCCCACCAGTCGCTTAAAGAAACCCGGCTCCACAGAGTCAGATTTAACGCGCACAACCCACCAGAGAGTTTTAAGTTATTGACATTTCTGTAATGGTAGCTACTCCGCTGACTATTTCTTTCACAAACGGTCTTTTTGTCTAACATCTTCACTTGAGCTTCTTTTTTTAGCTCCAAGTATGACAAACAACAGGAACAGGTAGCAAAATGTAGTGAGCATGTCACTGCACGCTCGGAGTCCTCCAGTCCAGAATGACAGCCGCGTCAGGGGGCCGGAGGGGAGGTTGGGAAGGACATGGAGCCCTCTGTTAGCGAAGGGGAGGCCCATTTCTGTTCCATCTGCCTTGCACCTGTGCCTGTGCCACATGACCCTGATCAAAGGTCTATGCATGGACGTAGAAGAATACTCTCTCCACGCATCCCCAGAGTTGCTGCGTGCTTGCCTGCGGTGACAAATCCTGAGCACATGACCCTGCTTACTTACTGCTTGGGGAACACACCTCGGTACTTACATCTGTCCCCACCCTGTGCATTTGATTCTTAAGCTTAGAGATGATCATGACATTGCTGCTTGCTTTTAAGTTGAAATCTCATTTTTGTTTCAGATTCTCCTTCTTCTGTGGTTAACAAACAGCTCGGATCCATGTCACTTGACGAGCAACAGGGTGCGTGCAACAGGAGATGCGCTAAGCCCACCCATCCATAGTTCTATCGCACGAACAGCTCCCCCTCACATTGTATAGCTTTTCATTTTGGTTCCAGCCCAGTAGCATTCCGTGGGCTAAATTACCCGCGGTGGTATCGCACACAGAGCCTTCTTGGCCCATGCAAATGATTTTCTACGGAAGCTAAGTTAATTGCTGCCTTTGGCCCTTCACGCCGACTTTGAATTCTCTTCTGTAACAATACTGTAATGGATATAAAGTATATCCATTTTTTAAATTCTAGGTATCATAAAATCGTGTAGAACTGTGGATGTGTGGTTAGCATATTACCTAGTAGATAATTTAGAAAAGGTTATGCGAATGTAGTAATACTGAATACTACTACATTGCAGTAGTAATGATACTTGGTGTTATGTTTCACTTTTCTGGTGGTTAAGTTCCCGATAGCTTTAATTATCAGGAATACAGTTACCAATTACAATCACAAAGCTCCAAAGCCACCAGTCAGAAGGGAAAACAGCTCCACCTTCCGCTTGCACTTTTTGAAGAAGGAGAGGTATAGAATCAACCTCAAAGCCTTGAGCAGAGCCTGAGGAGACAGACTACAAATATTTTTCAAAAATTTAAAAAATAATAACTTAGCACTAAAGCCATATGCTCTATTTAGTTGGCTGAAAGTTACATGTGTGAGATGATTCATTTGTCAGCGGTATTGGGGAGATGAAATACTGCTATACTACCTGTTTGGTGATTTTAACTGTCTTCTTGGAGAAATATTCAGAAACTAATTTTAAAACAAATGGGAAAACTCTGCTTCTGATCTTAAGTTATCATTTATAGACCTGAGATGACAAGTATTGCTATAGGTTTTTCTGTTCTTGAGAATGAATGAATTGGTAAATGAACTAAGAAGTCAAGCATGCTCATCGTAGTGGTATGAAGAGTGAAGAACAGTTACTTTAAGATAAAACACAGCTCTAGGAGCATATTATGATGTATTATGCTATTGTTTAAAACTGCTCTCTAATCAGATAATTTTTTTGTAAGGCCGTATGAATGTAAATAGTGTATTATTACCAGAGAGGTTGTAGCCAGATTCGTATTCTGGAAAATCATATGGAATAATTTCCGTGGAATTATATTGAATGTTATATTTAATTTAAATTGGTACTTGATTGATATATGCTGTGGGATATAATGAGAAGAGACAAAGCATAGCTCCCTGATTTTGGGCATCAACGCCTGGGTGAACGATGATGCCATTTACTAGGGTAGACTAGTTTGGAGGCAGAAATCAGGAGGTTCTGGGGTTTTCTTGGCCACGTAAAGTACGACATGTCTTTTAGTCGCGTAGGTAGAGACGTTATATAAGAGGTCAGCTGTCGAGCAGGTTTGGTGGCCGTGGCATCATACTATACCATCCTCGTGTGACCGTCCTAAGTCCTCCGGGCAGAAGTGTCTGCTGAGGGACCACGTGTCCAAATCAGGTGGAGCCTGAGCTTTGACGCGCCTTTCGCTTCAGCTGGATCACGTCGTTTACAGCACCGGGGACTTGCACAGCCCGGGCCGCTGTTACGCGAAGGTGATTCACTGCGGGAAGGTGGCGAAACTCCCAGCACCCCCTTTTTCACCTGGACTAACGCAGCGGCCTCCTAGCTGCCCTCCTCATGTCCACTCAGGCTACCGTCTCCTCTACCAACAGGCAGAGTGAACTCTTTAAGATGTAAATCTAACCGTGTCATTCACCTGCCTAAAGCTCATGCCCCTTTGCCCCTCAAAACAACCTACATCACACACCTTGGTTCTCAGCGCCCTTGCGTGACCTGGCTCCTCTCTCTCCAGCCTTGTGTCACCCTCCCTCGCCCGCTAAGCTCTCGCCGGATGGGCCCGCTTCCAGGTCTCCTAACACTCTTCCTGCTCACATTCCTCGTCTATGCTGTTCCCTCTGCCAACGATGCTTTTCCCTGCAGCCACTTCTCATCCGATCTCGCTTTCTCAAAAATGACCTGACCCTTCATCTGAAGTAGTCTCCCCTTTTTTTTTTTCTCTCTCTTTGTGACCTGTCTTCCCTCATTCCATTGTCAACATTTATCATCATACATTTATTTAAGGGATTATTTTATTTAAGGTCTTTCTCCATGTTCTCTAAATGTTGTTTTTCGTTCACTATAATATGCTCAGTACCTAACACCACATCCGCTATACATTAACAATTAATATTTGTTGAATGAGTGAGTAAATGAGTTAATTCTTTAAGCAGTAGAATGCTACAGAAATTACTTGAGCTTGGGAGACACATGACAAGGCTTAAGTATTGGAAAAATCATTTTGGTAGCGTAACAGATGATCCATTAGAAGGGAGTAAAATGGACGACAGCAAGAGCACATAAGAGGCTATTGCAGTCATCCAGGTGAGAGGTGATGAGGGGTCCAATAAGGCGGTGGCGGTGGGGACGAGAAGAATGGACAAAATAGTTAAGAGACAATTAATGAGACTTTTGGACTGATTAGTTAAAAGGAGATGAGCAAATGCTATGTAGATGTCTCGTTAGGGTGTTAGTGATACCATCTGCCAAGGTGAAGATTTCAGGATGAAGCTGGTTAGAAGGGGGAAAGGGACATGAGATTTTCTTGATACACTGAATTCGAAGTCCCTTTGGATGTCCAAATGGAGGGCTCTCATAGACAGACGGATATATGATTCTGAGAGTCACCAGAGAGGCCTGAGGTAGAGATAAAAATTAGGAACCGTCCGTTTACAGGTAGCAGTTGAAACCGTGGGAGTGGATGAGATTGTCCACAAAAAGGGTAAAGTGACAGGAGGAGAGTCTACACTCCAAGGAGCAGGTGGAGGAAAGGACGTAGCTGAGGAGACAGAAAAGGAGGGGCCCAGAGATATTGGGGGGGCAGGCGCGCCGCGGCCGAAGCCGGGGAGAGAGACGCCCGAGGAGGACCTGGCCGCGGGGCCACGGGACGCGTCGCTGTCACGTGTGGGAAGGGCCGAGAAACGCCCTTTTTTAGTTTGGTGGCTCGTGGGCCATCGACTGGTTTTGCTACAGTTGGAGTGAAATGGCAGAGGCGGAAGCCAGGTAGCAGCGGTCTGAGGAGAAGGATTTCAGGGGGAAAAGGTGGAGACGCCGGGCTGTAGGTGGCTCTTTGAATTAAGAACGGAGAGATCGCGGAAGGGCAGTGTCTGCGAGGACGAAGAGGTCACTGTCTCCACACCGACCACACCTGTAGAACAAGGAAGAGTCTGTGGAACAGGCTCCCGGTAGCGGGGACACTGGCGTCTCCACGTGTGTTATTTCAAGTTTTAACCTTTGTCAAGACTCTCGATGTCCATTTTGCCCTGTAGAATGGAAAAAGTTGTACATTTAGTAAGGTTTCTTTCTAAATACATCTCTGACTAATGGTTGTTCAAGCTTGTTTTAGACTTTCTTTTTCATGCTTTTGAAGAGACACTAATATATCGTGAAGTAATAAGTCAGCTGTGTATTTACCTGGCAGTGTTCACCATCTTCCAGGTGCTTTTACGTGTCGTTCGGTTTTCCACAGAAGTTTATAGATTTCTTTATTTGGGGCAGTTACCAAGGGTAAAAATGTCACTAATAAAAATTGAAAAATTTTGATGGCTTACTTCCCTGAAAAACACATTATTGAACTGGTTGATTGCAACCGGTGTTCTCGCTTGTTTATCTTGAATTTTTAACAACAGCCCATTTGAGAAACAAAAATATATTTAATATAAATGTTGAGATTAGGCTTCCTGGCTGCCCCAATAGTTTTTATTTTCTTTTACCAAAATATTTATTTAAGAAACAAAATGGTTGGGAAATAAGTATACAACATGCACGTTGTTTCTACCCTGTTGTAGAACTTTCTAGTGTTCTGCAAATCTCGGGCGTGTGCACACACACATTGACAGCCCTTCTGTAGAAAACTTTTTCCAGTAAGCAGAATGACACCTGTCACGTGCTTTGTTTAGTCTGAACAGTATGTTGTGAGGAGTAGTTTTGGTTTTCCTTTTTATTTGTGTCTCTATGTTATGCTTTCTGTACAGAAAGGGAAAAAGTCCTCTTCATATTTCTCTTATCTGTTTCCATTATTAAAACTAACAAAATTTTCCTCTTAGATATGGTTAGGCCAGCAATTTCCCCTTGTTTTATTAAAATAACAAAAGAAACCTGCGATCTGAACATTTAATTTTTTTTTTAATGCCTAGAGCACCTGGCCTTCCTGGGTGGTCTCCCACAAGTACTAACCAGGCCCGACCCTGCTTAGCTTCTGAGATCAGACGAGATCGGGCACATTCAGGGTGGCACGGCCATAGACTTAACATTTGATTTTTAAGAGGACATAAGGAAATGTTAAATTTCGGCCATCACAAAAGCCATTTGCTTTATATTCAGTACAGTGATCACCACCAAATAGAGGTTGATAATGCTGTTCAGTTTGAAACTTAAGCCAATTGTGCATCCGTCAGACATTCATTCTCTTTTCTAGATTTAAAGAAATATAACTGCTATTTTGTAGGCTTTAGAAATATAAATGTTAATGACCCACTGGGTACTATTTTAAATAAGCAGACCTCTTTCAATGTTCATCAAATGTTTACTTATAGAAAGAGACTTGTGGATGATCAGAAACCAGTGAAACAGGCTTTATGAATTCTGCTAGGGTACATGGGGAAACGGAGAAATTGGACCAGTCATGCATTAGGTGTGTGTGTGGTCCCTTAATTGTACATCGTCCTCAAGTGGAAAACACGTTAGTCATATCTTCTTGACAACATTATGGCAAACAACATTTTAGATAGCTACGAAATTTACTCTGGCAGTTCTAATTTTTGTTAAATAAATATCTGATTGAAACCTGTTATATTAATGGGACATATAAGTTTAATATTCATCACACTGGAATATATCTGTAATTACTACATTTTAAATTCTGGAGAAAAAATAAGTTAGTGAAATCAGGCTTCCTTCTAGATTTTTTATATTCTTTAGAACTAATTATCACTTAGGTGTTTAGACTGAGTGTTCCCATGAAACCTTTCATATGCCAGAGTGGGGTAAAGTGGAGAAGCAATTGCCATTGGTTTATACGGAAAACTCTTTGAGCATTTCCAGACCAAATCAGACCAACTAACACATAAAACCTTACGTGTTAGTAAAAGCAGAAAGCACAAGGTTAATGAGGACAAAGCACAGATGCTCAGAAGCATGGTTCAGAGTTCTGTGGAGGTGCTGACTGGTTTTTGGGGCAGGAGCTGGGCGGGGCCACGTGCTGCTCAGGTGCACCTGCCTCCGACAGGTGCTGCCGAAGAAATACTGAATTCACACCGTGTTTGCTGTTCACCTGTTTTCATAAAAGCAAAAATACTCCTTGGAAGGAGGGAGGCGAAGGCACGTGTCTTGAATCTGCTTTCACAGAGTACATACGGTGATTTTACTTAGATTGTACCTTCATTTGCGGTCTGGGGGAGGCGCTGACGGGACTAGCAGCTGACTTTTCTAGCCTCTGCAAGGGTAGCTCTCAAGTTTTGATTGGGCACAGTTAAGTGAGTTGGACACTTCTTAAATAGGTGACCTGGAAGAGGAATAAGGGGCTGGAGGGGACATGTCGAAGGAGGCGGAGCGCACAGCCTGGTTCTGATATGTTGAATTTGAGGGGTGTCTGCGAGGCACCCAAGGGGGAAAGGTCTGATGGGCAGTTGGCTGGGTGGGTGCGGAGCTTAGGAGAGACGGCAGAGCGAGAGAAGCAGATTTGGTAATTGTATGCATCTAGATGGTCACTGAAGCCATGGAAGTAGATGAAGTCATTTGGGATAAAAGTAAAAAGCGAGAAGAGGGAGTAGAAATATCTAAGACATCTCAAGAAAATCTGGAAGATCCAGAATTAACACTTTTGCGAGAAGATGGCTGGTGAAGGAGACGGAGGAGGCCCTGGGGGCGGAGGGCCAAGTCCAGCGGCGTGTCTCCTGGGAGCCAGGGACTAACTCAGACACAGCAGAGTCGTCTGTTCGAGCGGTGCCCAGCACTCGGTTCTCAGAAATTCTCCCTGAAATTAATCAGCACGGAGTTGACCGATCTCGTTAGAGCAGCGTCCGGATTGGTGGGAGAGGCAGAGTAGGGTCGGAGGCGAACACGTGTTCCCGAGCAGGAAGCCCGCGGGACGGCAGCCGGAAGGGACGTCGTCCACAGAGTGTTCTCCAAAGCTGTCTGCCTTATTTGTCCATTTTCATCTGGAAGTCACATTTTAATACATTAACTATTTAATCAGTGTGTGACAGACAGCTGTGATTTTTTTTTTTTTTTTTTTTTTTTTAAGGAGAATATACCCGAGGAAGCAGTCATGAAAAGGGAAACAGTGGATGAGGATTTGGGGCGAACAACTTTGCCTATTTTCCTCCTATCTGTTCTCCCTCAAGACTGAAAGTGAAATAGGAACAGGAGACTTTCGTGAACAGGCTGCAAGATGACAGTTCTGAAGTTGAGGGAAAGAGCCTGCGTAGCACAGGCGCAATGACTGTGACGTTTCAACCCACAAACTTTAAGTGTCACTTGGGAATGTGGAACTAGGCGCAGTCTGGATCTGTGTATATCCCGCTCCCATATTTAAATTCAATTCACATTTCTCTGTTATATCATGAAAAAAGTTCTTGGATTAAAATGATCGTAATTGACATAGCGGTTGAGTTTTGATTGCCAGGAAGAAAATTTGACTAGCGCGTTACTTCCAAAAGATTATGAGTAGGAGAGATTTCCTAATAAGGCCAGGACGAAGGTCGCACTTCGGTTCTGGCTTTCTTGGGACAGTTAATGTCAGTGTTTATGAAGCCAGATAGCCTCCTACAGGTGTTGCCTGTAGGAATCTACCGGAAGCAGGGTCTTTGAACCAGACGACGCCTCCTTATGCAGATGCTCGGAAGACTCAGATATCCGCTAGTCTGAGGTCTGCAGAGAAGTTAGAGATTCTTGACCTATAAAAAGAGAAATCTTACACTGGTCTAGAAACTATACTTGAGAAATTTGCCTTTTCTTCCTATGTAAGCCAAGTAAGTCAGGGTGCAAAATTTGGGGAAACAGTTGAACTTTATCATCGATGTGTCTGCTTTTTTTCAGAGGATTTCACCCTGTATTTCGTTTTGTTCTAGATTTTTTTTTTTTTTTTAACATTTGGCATAATGGAATGAGAAATGTTGGCAAGTTCACTGTATAATAGAAAATTCCTTGGGTAAAGAACGTGTGATCTCTGTATGATCTGCAGGTTGCCTGAGCCATATAGTTGATTGACATGTGATTGTAGTTATAGTAGTGAGCCAGTCGCAGAGAAAATTTTGGGCAGAGTGGTTCTAAACAAATTCTTGTGGCCACGCGCCAGTCAATGGTCTACATTTTGAATCCTTCATTCACGTGTATACAAAGCGTAGGTCTCCGGGGCATCGTAGCTAAAAGTCCAGACAGCCTGAATATTAGTATTTAGGTGATACACTAACCTAGTTACCAAGATAGTATATTTTGTCCTACTGTTAACACACAATTTTTTTATGTCTTTGAGCATTTTTTTTAAACCACAAATGTAATTTCATAGTGGAAATGTATAGAAATGATTTGAAAATATATGCCAAAAAAAGTTAATTCATGGTTCTTATGTGAAAGGCTTGGAAGATACCTAATTAAACAAAGTTGAAAGAAGTCACTTTCAAATTATATTCCAGCCCATACTGAAATTTTTTTCTGAACCCATGTACTGACCTTAAATAAGGGCTTTTATTCCATTTCTGGAAAGGACCTTTTAAATTTGGTTTCCAAGATCTTATGATAGTCACCATTCACTTCTAACCCCTCACATTGAACCCTTTTACAGTACAATATCTTGATTGTACTTGATTGTACTTGTCTTGATTTTTATGTGGTTATTACAGTAGCATGTGTTTGAAATAGGTGGTAGTTTGCCTTGATGGAGACCACTATCTTAAGCTACTAACATCATCAGTTGTTTATAATAACTATATTTGCTGAGCAGTATGGAATGGCCATCTGAAAACTTAGACGTGCTGGACAATGTAAAAGTGATTTTTGCCTCACTACACTGCCATTGTGCTGAGTGTACTGCAATTTAATTTTATTCTTCTGTGTAATGTCACGTATATGTTTAGGTGAAGCTCTAAACTTTAGGCTCTTAAATTAAAACTCATTAAGCAGAATATTTACTCTATACTTGTGCATTATGTAAAAAAGGCTTTCAGTAATACAGTTTTTAGAATGTTTTTGCTGATCCAACCTCTAACACATGAAGCAAATTAGGGGAAATTAAAATGATTACAAATATTTTTTCAAGTAAAGTAAAAATAAATTTAGCTTTTTAGCACTTTAAAGTAGATTTTGCATAGAGATCTGTAGCTTAAACATGCATTTGGTTGTAAACACAAATTGTGAGTTAACTCACTAGTAAGCTAGGGATCTTTTTTTCTGGAGAAAATTCAACCTGATAGATTGTGGATGGTCAAGCAAAGGAAAGAATAGACCAGAACAGGCGTGGGAATGAGTTTACTCACATTAATTCCGTGGTTAAAGAGACCAGGCTGCATGGTGTAGTGCCAGCCAGAGACGCTGGTTCTTCATGTGCAGTCTGCAGGGAGATGGCTGGGCTGGGCCTGCGGTTTTTGGAGCTAACAGAAGCCCGCATTCTACTGCTGTAGCGATGGGCCGGTTTTACACAAACCGGTGAGTTCATTAACAACTTAAATGTACAGGTTCTGTCAATTGCAGCCATTTTACAAAGACTACTATATTTTACCAGATTTACAATATGTAGATTATACTCATGAGAGATTAAATAGTAACTTAGTAATAGATACCATAAAGAAGAAGATTTTAATTAACGTTGTCTCAGGAAGCTTGTTGCTTTTGGGGGGTGAGGGTCCTCCAGGAATTTAAGGTATCTTCTGTATCATTCTGAACTCTTGACATCGCTGTTTACTGTATTCCTGTAGTCATGGCATGCAGGTATCTGTAACTGTCTCTTTTATTTTCTTCAAAAGGAAAGTTTGGATGTAGCATTAAGTTTCATAAGGCTGCTTATAACACGTCTATAAACAGGGTGGATCTAAGAAATCCAATCCTGCAGTTCTCTCACACCTGCTTTTGTTTTCTATTCCTTCTATACTTTAAAGTGAAAATAAATAGCAAAGCACTTTATAAAATGGTACGAGAGAGAACAAAAAACTAGCCCCAGCTTCCTCAGCGGTCTGTCCCCACCAATTCCAGAGGCTTACAATGACCGTGGCTTTGGCGGCAGCGGGTCAAAAATTTCAACAATAGAACCAAAGAATAAAGGAAAACTATGTGGACAAATGACTAACAAACAGCAGAATTTTCAGAGGTGGTCAGGGGTAGGACAGACGTGTTAAAAGACTCATTTTTGATCATTTTATGTAAGCCAAAGTTCTGTTAATTCAGTCATTTTATCAGAATCCTATTTGGCAAAATCCCCCGTTCTATAACACTGATTGTAATACTGAATCTTTGAAAGTTGTAATAAATTGTTCACTTATTTCCTGCAGCTGTTTATAGGAAGGACATAGTCATGACAAAAGGGGTACAGGAACAGAGTGACTTTACCATCTGGGAGACCAGGCTTTGGAATCATTCCCACTTCTATTGTCAATAGTAATTATTGTTATAGGAGAGGGCTTCTCATGCGTTAGAAGTGAAGGCGGTAGAGTTGGCCCTCCCGAGTTTTGTTACCAGCTAGCTTGACTCCTCACGTCTTGGCGAGAATCCCTTTTCCTTTCCACTCCTGTCCTGTGTGTGAAGTCTGCATAGCTGTCCCCCCAGGATGACAGCTAGGGCAGGGGTTCTCCGAGATTCTCTCTTAACGAGAGCACCACTAGTCATTATTGTCTCCAGGCGGAGTGCGAAAGGTCTAAGTCTGTTATCGCAATGTAAAGTGGGCCTAATAAGCACAACACCTGAGTAATTTGGGCTTTATTAAGTCATTATTGCTTTTGTTGTTATTTTTCAAGACAAAGCTTAGTTTTAGTACTATTATTATCAATGCTTTGATGGTATCAAGAAAACAAGTATATCACAGAAGAGTTTTCTTTATGCAGGCGACTGGCAGAAATGGTACATGTAATTTGTATTTCCTGTGTATTTAATGCCCCCCCCAACTGTTATTTGTCATAAAAAGAAAAAAATTTAAAGCGCTATTTAGTTTTGTCTTTGAATATCTGTGTACTCTTTGGGGGAGGGGGTGTGACTTTGAAGTGGTCTGTATCAATTTCTGCAGGGTTTCTTGATTTTATTTGCCATTAGACAAAGATTTTATACATTGAAATTGATGTATTTCATGGAAATCACCTATTGAATCCTCAGGCGAAATCGCCGTTTCCATAATTTAGTGGTCAGATCCCTTGCAGATTAGTTAGGAGGAGGAGGTTTGAAATATACCAAAGCACGTGATCTTATCACAAAGAGAGTGTCAGAAAATAATAAAGCACAGTACATTTTCTTCTCCCCCAGAAGAGTGTAGGCTGTGATCCCTTCCAGATGCTGAGTCTGTGACTTCGAAAGACAGAATTTCCTTTCGGAGCTCTTGCATCTTGTCAGTGTTTCTGAGGTAGTTATTCTTGATGCCCTAGCAACTGAAGTAGAAAATCCTGAGCGTTCCATTAATTAAAAGTACCAGTTTGTAACCCATGTCATTGCATGTCGATAGTCTTTGATTCCCTAATGACTACCTATGGTTCTCAAATGTGTTTGATTTCCATCCGAATCAAAGGGCGTCATGTACACACAGCTAGAATACGATGCAATGCTGCTTTGAAATATGAGTGTTTCTGTAACACTTGCCTTTGAACTTGAAGTGAGAACCATAACAGATGTGAGAAAGAATGATGACAAGGACAGCCTGATTTAAGTTTTATAAATTTTAGGAAATGTCATCTTTTCATTGGTTTCAGAGACTTTTTCAAATGTTTTAAACACAATTTTCAGATAACAATAATGAAAAGCTGAGCCCCAAACCAGGGACAGGTGAACCCGTTTTAAGTTTGCACTACAGCACAGAAGGAACAACCACCAGCACAATAAAACTGAACTTTACAGATGAATGGTAAGTTCATGTTTTTGTGAAGATGTTCTTAGCCGTTTTGTAGGATTGTATTCGATATTATTTTTAGCCCTTCGTCATCGTTATGTCTTGTTTTGCTGTAATGTATTGGTTCTCGAACTCGAATGTGCTTCAGAATCCCCCGGACAGCTTGTGAAGACAGATGACTGGGCCCCCTCGCAGAGTTCAGTTGAGAACTCGCATTTCCAACAACTTCCCGGGTGATGCTGAGGTTGCCGGTCCTGGGAGATTTCTCTTGGTAGAAAATGCAAAAGATAAGAATTAATCACCTATCCACCATTTGTACAAAAATAACAAACCTAACATTTTGGAGCTTTTTGCCATCTAGGTGCTATGTCTAGGTATGTGTATCTCTATATATATATGTATGGTATTTGTTTTGAGTTTTAAAACTTAATTTTAATCATGCTAAATATACTCTATTCCCCCCTGCATTTATTTTTTACAGTAAATATTCATGTTTCTACTTAGTTTTCGTAAATATTCCTTTACTAGTTGTACATCCATCAAGTAGATGTACCACAATTAATTATTTCCCTTTAATTGGGCGGTGAATTTGTTTTCCTTTTTTATTTAATCAAATAAGACTAAATGAATATCTTTGTCTATAGGCATTATTCCCCGCCTTTAAGATTGAGATATATTTCTAGAAATGAACTCTATCTAGGTCAAAAGATATTGCCAAATTATTTTCAAAAGGATCTCCTATCACTGCATTTCTACCAGCAACGTATGAAAAGCACACATTTTGCTGTCTCCAGGCCAGTGTTCAAAATGCTAATTTATATTTAACTTGTAAATTTGATTTTTAAAGAATATTTATTTTTATTTAATTGGTTACTAGTAACGTTGAACTTTATATTTACTTAATGGTTGTATAGATTCTCTTTAATGACATTTCTGATTATGTTGCTCATTAATCTAGTTAAATCTTACACTTAAAAAAATCAAGTTATGTGAGTTTCTTATATTCTTTGCCACTGTCTCGCGGTCTTTTGCTTGAGATTTGCCTCCCAAATTTTTAAAATGTATTACTATTGCTATATTAATATTAATTACTATAAAGGCAATTTTATCTTTCTTAATATATCATATAATTAATTATATATTAATATAATTTTATATTAATAATATGTAGCAATCATGTTAATTATTTTATCATCAATATATTAATTATTTGGAATAATTAATATATTAACATTCTTGATTGTATATTAATGTAATTACATATTATATGTATGATATATAATATGTGTAAGTAATATATAATGTGGTTATATATTATTTATTAATATATAATTAATTATATGTTCTTATACGATAATATTATTTATGTATTTCAATTCACTGGTTTTCATTTGTGTTTATGTGTGTATGTGTTTTATATTAAGGTCATCGATTAAGTAGGATTTCCAAGTATCATTGGATTCCTTCTATGTTCCAGAGACTATTCGACACACTGGGAACACATCAGTGAGGAAACTAGCCATTCCTCCCCGCCCGCTGGGGCTCCCATTTTAGGTGGAGGAGACAGACAGACAGACAGAGAGACGTAGGGAATAAGGGCATCGTGTGACCCGTTAGAAGGTGCTAAGTACTGTGGAAGGAAACAGCAGGGAAGGGTGAATGGCAGGCGTAGGGATGAGCAGGCATCGCTGAGGAGGTGATATTCGGACAAACACTTGAAGGGTAAGGAGCAGTGAGCCCCGCACGTGGCTGGGGGAAGAGCAGAGAGGAGGCCAGTGCCGAGGCTCTGGAGAAGAGGCAGACCTAGTGTGTTCAGGGACCTTTGAGAGCTGACACGTGTAGCTGGAGTGGAGCAAGCAAAGGAGACGGTAGCAGCGGATGAGGCCGGCCGAGCTGGGGAGGAGGTGTTTGGAAGGATTAGGATGGCTGGTTGCTGTGCAGCCCGGAGCCGTGGGTGGAAGCCTGGGGACCAGGGAAGAGGCTATGGCACTAGCTGGCGAGGGGCGGCGGTGCCTGGGACCCCGAAGGGAGCCGGGCGGAGGAAGAAGTCACTGGATTCTCGACTTATGGAATGAAGGTGCAGGCGGTAGAAATTCTTTATGTGCCCTAGGGTTTGACCTCGACTTTTAAAGATTGTGATTTCTACGGCCCTTTCTCTTAATACATAATTTAAGATCACAAAAGACTTTCAGACTAATTCTTTTTGTCTTTTCTCGTGATTCTTGACAGAAGGGGCCGATTTCTTATGAAGAATCTCTGGGCATTTTATTATTTTTTTTTGAAAAAAAGTTTAGTCCCACTCTTCTTTTGAATGTTCTTTTTCTTCGCTAAAAAACTGACTATGAATTATATTCTCTAATTCATCAGTTGATTTCTTTATCAAAAAAGTAATAACTTTTTTTCTGATTATGAGGGTATTCAACATTCATCAGAAAAAAAAATTCAGAAAAAGGATGCAGTCTTTTTCTTCTCTGCCGTGATGGTGTGTTGCTTTTGTTTTAGCTTCTTTGGTGACAGATGAGGCAGCAGAGCATACTAAGTAAGAGCTTGGACTCTGAACTTGATGAACTGTCGAACTTCTCTGACCTGAGAACGGGCACATTTATTAGAACCTACCTCTGAGGTTGTTGGGGAGGTATAATGAGGTCACGCAGAGAAGTTCAGATGCTGAGCAGTGACTGGCACGCCACAGGCTGCGAGGAATCGGAGCTGCAGGTGTCATCTTCCGTAAATTGCCTTTTAGACCCTTTGCACAGTTTCCTACTGTGGTGTACATCTTTTTCTTATTGGTTTGTAGGAGGCATTTATTTATTACAGAGTTAAGCGAGGAAAAAATCATTTGTCTTTCATTTGTTACAAATATTTTTCCCAGTTTGTTGTTTGTCTTTCAGTTCATCTCTGGTGGTTTTGCTTTATGGTTCAGGCCTGTGAGCTCATGCTTAGAAAAGCCTTGTCCTGCCCAGGGTCAGGGGGAAGTTTTCTGTTTTCCTCTTATATTGCTATGATTTTCTATCAGAGATTATGTTTAATCCTACAATGATTTCACCATAAAGTGTGATGTAGAGCTATAGCTTAATTTTTCCACATGGCCATTCTTTGTCCCAGTACAATTTATTGAGTAATCAGTTTATTTCTCTGTGATTTAAAATGCCATATTAACATATGCTAAATATATTTACTTGGTTACTTTGTCTTTTCAACTAACAGCTCTCTATTCCTATATCAGTGCCATAATGTTTTAATTATCATAACTATTAGACACTGAGCATTTTATTTATGCCTGTATCATAGCTTTCTCAATGGAAAAAAAACAAGGATTTCTGTATCACATTAGCTTCTCTTTACTAAAATGACTATGTATTTCTTTCTGATAAAAAGAAATACATATTAATTGCAAAAAAGATCAATGTAGAGAAAAGTATGAAAGAATCACTTGCAATAAAATCTACTGAGATAACATTGGTTCATGTTCTTTCTGACATTTTTCTCTGCGTATATACCCATATGGATATATATTCTTTTTAGAAATATGGATTATGCGTGAATGCCCTTTTTAAAAATCAAATTGACCTTTACAGTTAGCCGAAAGAATTTTATGAAATCTTGACAAAGTTCATGATAATTTGCATTGTTTACTGATCACTGCTATTTGTCTATAATTAATGTTTTTTTAAGTTGCTGTAGCTCTTAAGTTTCATTTTCTTGTTCACAATTATTCTAAATTTAAGAAATTGTTGCATTTCTGTGAGTTTAATTTTAATCTCAGTCAGATTGTTACACATTTTCCTCTATTTTCTTTCCCGCCCAATTCCCTCCTTACACATATGTGACGCCATGATTTGTCATAGAATACTCACCGAAAGTTGTTTATTTAGATTGGTCTAGCATTTTGCTCTGGGCAAACATGCCAGCGGAGTTATGGTCATCAGCAGGTGGGTGTGAAAGCTGAACTGGAAAACAGGGTGCTGTCCTCCCGCAAGGGACTGTGGTGCACAGTCACCTGTGCGTTTGAACAGTCCAGGACTGGACGGGACCCACAGAGGGCAGTTCAGGGCCCAGCGAGGTGTCTAGGCCTGTTTTCAAGTATTAATTTAAAAGTAGCCTGGAACAGCAAAGTCTAAGGGGGCATGTGAGCAGGTCTGTAGGACCATTAAGGGATGGATATGGTGGTCCATCTCTAGTGAGGATGAGAAGGGAGGTGATGTAACTAAATTAACATTCAAGAAGGAGATGTGTAGAAATACACAGCAGATCCTAGAAGCGTAAAAGCAGTGTAGCAGTGGTCCTTTTGTATTTTTAAACCTCTTTTTAAAGATGAGAGTGGATTGGTATAGTCACCTTGATTAAAAGCGATGTTTAGCGAGTACTATTAAAATAATAAACCCTGCATTTTATTTGTAGCCTGACTTTTTTGAATGACTACTGTAATAAAATGTAAAAGTTATCCTAAAAGATCGTATTTATTAACTGCTTGGTGGGACCGCTCATCTTGTGTTGACGACAGGAGCAGTACCGCCTCAAGCTCTAGAGGAAATGGGGGCCACAGCACACCTGAGGGTGACGAGGGGTCCTTGGCCCCACAGGGCTCGGAGCAGCCACCGGCAGGAGACGGCGAGACAAGTAAGCTGTCCTTTTGCTTTTGTCCTTAGAAAACCCCAGTGTTGGACATCCACTTACTTTTTCTGTTCTCTCAAAGGTGCAGTTTTGTGTCTTGTTTTTCATAAATTACTTTTGCCTCTGTAGTTCAGCTGTTACTGTTGATTAAAAAGACACCGGGTGCACGAGGGCCAGACCATCAGCGGTTCAGGTGGGGCATCACAGTGCAGCCAGAGTGAGGGGTAGTCAGACAGACAGTGTGTGAGATGTGAATGATCTTTTTCATTTTTATACCTAGCTGTGGAGTTCAGAGTATCTGTCTTGATTTTTATGGGAGTGTAGGTGGTTTATGGAGGGGAAAAGTAGGAATAAAGTCTAAATAAGTTATGAGTGACTCCCATTTCATACAAGAAGTGCCATTATCAGAATCCTTTTCTAGAATATGTTTATGTAACTATTATATGGAAGTTAGAGGTTTAGCACAGAGCCGGGAACAGAGAAGATTTTCAATAAGTACTTGATAAATGAAGCAATAAATGAATTCTGTTTCTTATAAAGTGAATAGATTCCTCAGTATAACAGAATTTACAAGAATCGAATATGTGTGAGACCACTGTCTGATAAGCAGATGTCCATTTAGGAGCTAAAGACTGATCCTTCACGGGTCTTCGAGTTTAATTCCAGAAATAAGTATTTTCAATGGACAAAACAGAATTAAAGGTGAGGTCAACTTAGTACTATTTGTTCATGATAATTCAGATTATATCAAAAGCAGATTACACCCTTTGGGCAGAAACATAGTCTGTTTTAGGTTTAGATTTTGCGAAGGTTAGAAAAAAAGCAAGCTCGAGGAACGTCAGCTGTGAGGGATAGTCTAAGGCCGGGACTTCACCGAGAGTTGGCGCTGAAGATGGGGTGGGGGCTTCGGGGCGGGGCCGTGGGCGGGGCCGTGGGCGGGGCTGCACATCCACCCCTGATGGCATTTGTACCAGCTCCTGTGTATTTGCATCCTGCTACGGGGGAGGTTTTATCTGAGTTTCAAAAGTTTCTGTGTCCCAAAAAAGGTAATAAACTACTTCTACCTGGGAAAGCTGGAGTATTACATGGGTGCTTACTTTTCTTTAAAAATTCGGATTTCATGATCATTTGGTTTATTTCCCAGAAGCCCCTGAAGAATCATCCGATGATGTGACAGCGGATCAGGAAGGTGCGTCTTCAGAAGACACAGCTCAGAACCGCACAGATACAGGTGAGATGTCCTCTTTTCTTTACGTAGTTGCTTCACGTGGGAAAATAATAAGCCTTAATCTGTGTCAGCCTCTCCAGAGTTAAAGACAAGTTTGGAATTTTCCTCTCCCTGCAGGGGAGCCAGACTTTCTATTAGGAAGTGTCTGTGTCAGCTTCTAAGTTAGTTTAAATCATTAACATTGCCCACAGCACCGACCGTCACTGCTTTATTTTCCGACAGCACAATCAGACAAGTTCACATCTGAACCGTCGGATTCCAGCTCAGGTGAAAGGAATGACTTCAACCTTGATAGCCCTTGTGAGGTTCCAGAAGAATCCTCTTTGTCTGAAAAAGACAAGGAACCGGGCACTTCAGATGAGACTGGCGCCGAGCGTGCTGCGGGTCCCGGCACCGCCGGTCCCGAGCCTCAGCCGCAGACGGGGGCCGTGGGGCCTCGTGAGGACACGTCAGCCAGGGACACGGCTCTGCAGGACACCGACGACAGTGACGATGACCCGGTTTTGATCCCAGGTGCAAGGTATCGAGCAGGACCCGGTGATAGGTTGGTAAATTTTTAATTCACACGAACTGTAAGAAATATAATTCACAGGGTTTCTTTGAAGTCACTTAGAGGCGTCTGTCCGTTTTTGACATTTGCTTCCTCTGACGGTGTCTTAGTCGTATAAACTCACAGCATCGTTTAAACTGTAAATCGTTTCCCATATTACATTCTTTGAGCAAAGTGCATTAAGAGGGGAAGAAAAAAGTCTTATTGTTTTATTTCTCCACCACAGGCTTGCTCCTCATTTTACAGATCAAGAGAAAGGAATGTCGAATGACCATGGGGTCATTTATAGTCACGATTATATTTAGCTATCAGATTGCCCTATAGACATCCTGGCCTTTGTTAGTATTTTTGGATTTTTTTTTTAATGTTCAGTTTTTCTGCTTTTCTGTTGACCCTAGATCAAGGAAGTGTGATAACAGGTCTCCTTTTGAGAACATTGCATTTTTCTTTGATTGATGTTAAGCTTAGTAACTCAGTTTAGAAAATGAAAAATTACACCAAATAACAAATACTGTAACTAAAATAAGAATCGTATTGCTAACATGTTTATATACTTTTCCCATTTTTCATTTTATATGTGATCATAAGGATATATTTTATTTTTTAGTAGATAAAATAAATCTTTTAAAGTATGTTGCATTCTATACTTTTCAAAAACTGTGTCCACATTTCGTGCCATCATACATCCTTGTAAGTCTGTTCTCTTTCAGGAAATCAAATTTTATCTTTAGAATCCTAGCTCACACAGGAGAAGAACCATTTCACATATTTATGTGCTCGATATATTGCTATTTACAAACTATTCTGACATTTCTGTCAGGCAAAAAATACAATGAAAAGGTTAATTTACCGTTAAAGAATAACAGTGTTGTATAATGACTTGGGCTTGAATCCTAGTTTTACCTTTTACCAGCTATATTTTCTCATTCAAATTGCTGAGTGTCTCTTTAAGTTTCAATGTCTTTATCTATAAAATGGGGTTATGATTATCTAGAATTGTAAGAATGTTTTAAAAATCAGTCAGTCACAGGGCCTGTCTCACACTGAATGCACTAAATAACTGATAGTTATATTAAACAACCAGGATGTTCTGTGTGGCCACTTAAACAGCAATTACAATAAGAATGGCAGAGGACAAGCAAAAATCCTGAGCAGTGTAGCTTGCAGTTCATTGACACAGCCTTACCGTGAAAGGATACGTATCTTGCTTGAGTCAGATTTAGTCCAAGTGCTTACTTTGCAGTGGCACTGTTTATAAATGTAAAAGAAGTCATCTTTCTCTATGGCTATATTCAGAGATGAATCATACATCTTCCTTTTACCTGCACACATTAGTCTTTAGCATTTTTAGTATACATTTTAGACAAGTAAAATTAATTCCATTTCTTTCCTGCCCAGAGGGAGTCCCTTAGAATATCATTACCGCTTGGTGGACACAGGGAAGGTTAGCAGGCGAGGCACAGTTTGCAAATCAGATTGATGGTTTCTGAAACCCAGAGTGGAGGGCTGGAGTCCATCATTATTTTAAGCTTGTACATGTATGGCCTTGTGTTATGTAAGTGAACATATGTCCTTTTTTTTTCCTGTATTTATGTAACAAAAGTGATTCTAAGGTCTTCATTGAAAATGAAATTTAAGTACTCACTTTTTAACAAAATGTACCATATCACCTTCCACGTTTGTTTGTTTAAATGAGAACTCATGTTTTTAATAGATATTAGACTATTCGCAAAAAAAAAATCATTGTTATTTAGCATCTTCTATCCGGCTAATTACAACACTTTTATACCAAGCCTGCTTTTTAGCCAAGGAAACTGAGGCACTAGGCAGAGGTTTTGTATATTCTAGACCTAAGTTGATTTTTTTTTTTTTAACACAGTAGTATAACACCGGTTAAAACAGATTTGGGGAAAGAGTGGGTCCTAGGGCATCCAAAACTTCTTGCAGTGTATTATCCTCAGTTTGGAAATATTACCAGAAACCGTAATAGCTTTCTGCTGATCTTTATCATTTATTTATCATTTTTATAACGTTCAGATGATTTATGTGTTCTCAGGGTTCTCCTCGGGGTTGGATCGCCACAGATTTGGCGCCTGACCCCCAGCTGGATAGCAGAGTGTCTTAGAGGAGACAGGGCCGGGGACGGCAGCCCGGACGGGCCCCGGGTCCTGCGGGTGTTGAGTTCACACCCTCGTGTGATCCAGATTTGAAACCACCTCTGGGTCTGCATTTGCTTCCCTGCTTTTCGAAAAATTAAGTATAATTAATAGTCTCCATAGTCAGTTGAGGTATTTAGCCTTCGTTTGTCCCATGTATTATTCTGTTTTGTTCTATAGGACATAGTAGTAAACTGAAGAGTAACAGAAAAATAATAAAATTCTTACCTTCGAGAAACTTAATTTATTGAAGAAGAGAGGACAATGCACAACCCATTTATAAGAACATGAAAGACGGTTTTAATAAATTTATAAAATTAAATACAATTTATACAAAGATGTGCATATGGAGGTGACGCTTTCACAATTACACCAATTTTTTTTAAATTTGCATTATTCTTTCCTAGCTATTTACCAAAAATTGTAAATGGCGAAAAACCTTCCTTCTGATTTTTTATCTAAATAATTTGTAAAGTTCCAAACTTCCTTAGCACCGTCTTGAGTAGCTCTCAAACTACCTGAATGAGGCCTGTTTCTGATACTTCTGCACCACAGGGCCCTTCCCCCTGAGACCACAGCTCACTCCCCTTCATTAAACCTGGAGGAGTAGGTATGTTGTATCCTAAAGAGAAAGTTTAAGAAATTTTGCTTCTTAAGAATGTGAGAAGAATCATTTATTAGCTTGGAAGTAGGCATATGATTGAGAATTTGTTTCTGATGGGACAAGGGATCCCAAAGCTCCATAGTAAAAATCAAGCCAGTTGGTCTTTAGGGTCTTAGGCCACGTTCCACACGTGGAGGGAATGCCTGCCCGAGGGACGCATGTTTCAGAGAGAAGGCCCTCGAGGTTGGTTTGATTAGGACGGAGAAATGGCCCGAAAACTAAAAGTGGTAAAAGTATATGCTTACAGCTCTACCTTACTTTGTTTAAAGAATTACATAGTAGATCTCAATGTTTTTTGCCCCAAATTTCATTTGTAAAATGAAATCTAAAAAGTTCATAGCTAAGCCATCTGGACGCACATTTAATAAAAATTTCAAAACAGTTCTTTGCAGTGCAAAGCAATGATTTCTTTTTAAAGATTTGCATTCTTACAATTTGGTTAAATATGACCCAGGTTTTCACTTTTGGGCTGAGATCAAGCATGAGAAGGAAATGTCTTAGAAAATAAAGGCCTTACCCACTAACATAGCTACTTTAAAATGGAATGCTCTTCTCATTAACGATGCTAGTCTCGGTGTACATGCAACTGGGACTCCACAGCAGAGGTCGTCGGACTTTTCCCTCCGAGGCCAGAGAGTGAATATTCTAGGTTTTGCTGGCGAAGAGGCAAAGTGGAGGCTGTTGTGTGGATACTTGCTTAACCGCTTAAAAAGGAACCATGTATAAATGTAAAACCTGTTCTTCGCCTGTGAGCCGTCAGTCGCACATCGAGGGAGCTGGCAGAGTTAGGCCCGCGAGCGGTCGGGTGCTGAGCCTCGCCCCGCGGTCAGTGGGTCCTGCAGAGACGCGAGCTCTCGCCTGCGGGGCGGCAGCCAGGGTTTAAACAGTGAAATCGACGATCACCACTTCTTTGGCCCCCTCACCCTTGTCCAGGGCAAGAGCATAGAACATCAAATGGAAACCAAATTGAAAGAAGAAGTAATCAAACGTACACTTTCTTATCATGGTGTTGAGATAACTAAAGCAGTCTGTGTACCTCTTAGTGAGTTTGTGTACTGGGTTTAGAAACATAAACAGGTGCCTTGGAATGGAACGAAAGGCGAGTGGTCTGGGTTTCTATTCAGGTGGTCTCTATAGAAACTGCTTTAGGGTGCCAAATCCATCTTAGCGCAAATGGTGTGACGGCCAAGCCGGTAGGTAGCCCTTCCTCTTCTCGCCAAACCCAGAGGTGATTTGCCTGAAAAACAGATGCGCATCTAGTAAGCTTCCCAAAGAGGTTCTCGAATAGTTTTTAGTTATAGACTCAATTAAGATGCTCTAAAGAATTCTTCCATAACGGTTCAATATATTAACCCTATGTTGCCTGTTGCTCACTTTTTAAGAGTATTTCTTATTTGCATAGAAATTCGGTTCCGTTACCTACTCCAAAACCAAAATTATTTGCATTCTGTAAATTTGCCACCGTCTGTTTAGTCATCAGTATAATCACGTTCAGTCTTTCTGATGATTCAAGTTTATTCTTTATTAAAGAAAATCGCAAAGGAAAAAAATAACCATAGAGAGGGAATGTACACAGGGCGTTAAAAGCAGTTGTTCTTTGCCTGCTTCTTACGTAACCTTCTGGCTGGGAAGAATGAGCCGGCTCAGGGCTTAACTCTTTACTTCCCGAAGAGCAGCGCAGAGCAGGGGAACGTAGGCGCTCCAGCGTGTGGCCTTGATGGTACAGGGGCGCAGTCTCCACACTCTGGACCAGGGCTAGGGTCTGATCTGTTAAAAGATGAAAGGGATCAAGTTCAAGGTCTTCCTTCTAATCCATCTTTGGCGAGTGTTTCTCTTGCCTTAATTTGCTCATATACATTTAGTTGAATGACAGATTCTCACATGATACCCTAAATCACAAAAGGAAACAAAGGTGTTTTTTTTTCTTTAGATTTAGATGATTGGTGATAAAAGTGGTGACCTTAATGCTTTAAATATTTGGTTCTTTGAAGTCTGTGAGTGACTTTAGTTATTGTGTTCCCTTCACTAGATTTAATATCAGAGGAACAACAATAGGTGATAGAATAATGAGGTAATTCAGTATATTCCTTCATTATTTTTTTCTTTATGATGAATTTGCCAGGTCCTCTTTTTCCACAGCTAACCACCTTTCTTATTAACACTTAATACTTCTTTGAACTTACTGAGTTCTCAGTGCTAAGCATTGTAAAGCAGGTTGCTTTTCACAGGCTGTGCTGAGCTGCATGCACTGCATGGGAATAGAACGTAAAGAAACTCCTGTGTGCAGGTCTAACTGATGTTCACGTCAAGTGTGTCCTATGACGAAGTGGCTATAATCCAAAACGATGGACTCTAAATGTGGGTTAGCTGCTTTGAATATTTTGTTGAAGAATGCAACTTACAATTCTCTAAAACTTGATAGGGATAACAATTAGCACCTTTCTGTTATTATTCAAATATATTTCTTTTCCTTGAGATCCATAACAAAATGGACTTGAGTCTAATTCTGTTGTGCAAGTTTAAGATTCTGATTTTTTAAAAGAAAGCTGCTTTCTTATAAAATAGCTTAGGAACTCAGGAGGGCCACACATCGAGATGCTACACAACTCTCAATCACTGCTGTCATTTGAAGACCAATGATGGGGTGTACTTTTAATTATTAATGTGAACCTCGGTCCCATTATTTATCTGTGCAAAACATGGTTTACTTGACAAAATCAACCTGGTACCTAATTCTGGTGGCGCATGTTGGTTATTTAGCGTTACTTTCTAAAATGAAGTGGAATATAAAACATAATATATAGCAACAATCAGAAATGTAACATTGTTGGTGGAGTTTCCCACAGGAAATACAGAAAATATGAAATAAGCCAAAAAAATATTGTGGGTGGACAAGAATTCCCTCGTTAAGGCCCATTCTCATGAGGATTCCCTTTTAAAGATCTCAAAACTGTTTTCGCTTTTATGCTGGTGTTTCTAGGCTGTTTTAACATTAAGGTATATTTGAAGTACTTTGAAAAAAAAAGTTTGGTCTGTTGCTAGTTACCACTTTCTACTTAACTGACAAAGAAGTGGAATTTGTTTCAAGGCTTTTTGATTTTGTGGTTTATTCCTTTTATCTCAAGTACTCAAAGTCGGTGTCTCCCTTAACAGTGCAGATTGCAACTAAAAGGTACCACCTTGCATTAGGTGGGTTACAGAAAAGCTACAACACTGAGGTGGAGAGTATTATGAACTTATAAACAGTGGTGGACAGAAAACACGACACTAACCCCCCCGAGAGTAAATGAGCATAGACTCATTCTTCCCTGTCTCTGTTCTTGCTTTCTGACACGGAGATTATCTGGGGGCAATTTCTAATCATAAGGCAGTTTTTTTCCTGCCCTCCTCCTTGTTCTTAGTCTGTCTTGCACTCATTTTTCTGCCTTTAGAGGTTTTAACTCAGCATTTTATGATTCCAGTTCCTCTCCTTTCTTGATGTATTAGTCATATGTCTTTTTCGACTTTTAGTGGTTTGCAAATAGTAGGCTTTTTAATAAATATTTGTTTGCTGATCGGTGTGCTTCGTGTGTATGCGTGCGTGTTCTACTCCAGTGGAAAGTTTACCATGAGAGCTTACCTTCTGGTGGATCCAGAACCTCTTTCAAACTCCTACCAGTGATGCCTCCTTGCCTGTGTTGTCACCACTCTGACCGATGTGAAAATCTTTTAAATGTAATAGACATACAAAGAGATCTATCTGTTGTTTTATCTTTAATGTTAGTGAGGCCAAGCAACTTTTTGCATATTTATTACCCGTAATTTCCCTACTCATGTCCTTTGCCTGTTTTTCTGTTACAGTGTTCATTACTGATTTGTAGACTTTTTATATATTTAGGGTTCGGGGTCCATCATATGTCAGAATCCAATGTTTTAAATAATAAATTCAAACTAACAAACGTAGGAAGTAATGTCACCTGTTAGGAAAAGTTTCTTCTAGTAAATAAACCAGTCTTAGAAAGAGCCTGTTATGCTTCAGCCTCCAGCTCTGTCACAAGCTCAGTCTTCAGGAGAATAAAATCCACCGCTTTCTCTCTGAACCTCCCCTCCAATGTGGAGTCCGTACAGAACAGGTTCTCTCTGAAGGGCCCTGTTTTATTGCATGTATGTTAATATTTCTTCTCTTTTTCTCTTCGTTGCTGGGAACATCTTTGCTGAAAGCATAGTTTGCCCATTGCTACTATATGTTACTCTTGGTCCCTTTTCGTTTCTCTTTATGCCTTTACATTTCACAACATGGAAAGAAAGAGAAATAACAGTAAATAGGATGTTTTATTTGTAGTAAATTGCACATGAATTTTGTCTGTATTATGTTTTTAGAAAATAGCCCTTTAAAAACCAGTGTGCCGCATGCTATTTCCTTTTTTCTCTCGACCAGTGCCGAGTTCCTAAGTGATCTCTTAACTAAAACATTTTGTTTTAGTAACTCAACTAGTCATGTTGTGTCTCACTGTTGCGTCTGCGTTTTTATGCGTTTGGTTGGGGGTGCCTTAGTGAGATGATGTTAGTTTAAAATTTTTCTAGACTTACTGTATTTTACTGTTCATCATTTTCATTCTGTAGGGGCCTGTTTTTTTTTTTTTAATTTATTTGTGTTTTTTTTTTTTCTTTTAATATGCAATTCATAGACGCTCTGCTGTTGCCCGCATTCAGGAGTTCTTCAGGAGGAGAAAAGAGAGGAAAGAAATGGAAGAACTGGACACTTTGAACATTAGAAGGCCACTAGTAAAGATGGTTTATAAGGGCCATCGCAACTCCAGAACAATGGTACCAAATGCTCATGGCTTTCTTTGGAGAAAGTGCAGTGTCATGACATGAATGTTTTCCCACAGGGATGATCTTATTTTCCCCCGTTGCCAGTGTAATTCCAGTATAACGTTATTGCACCTGCACAGTTATCTCTTGACCCAAACAAGGTTCTTATGGTCCTATGATATATCACAAAAGACCATTATTTTTTACAAGAAAACTCTACCCTGCTGAGGAACTATTGTAGAATTTTTTAAATATTAGCTTGTGCAAGTAACTGTTGCTGTTTTTGTTCTCATACCCGCTGTCACCATCCTAGTGGGTTGCTTAGTTCACATCAGCACGCTGTGCTGGTTTCAGAGAGAAATATTTGGATGTACGAAATCCAGGTTCATCACAAAATTCTGTCAGGTTACTTTAATTATTATAACCCTGTGAAGATTGACAAGTAATGATTTGTTTTAGTCACTTTGTCTATCTAGACTTTCATTTCCTCATCTGTGAAATAAAAAGACCAGATGGTCTCTAGGATCTTTTCAAGTTTTTATAACCCACAAGTCTCTACACCCAACGTTATGGTCATTATTTACTAAGAGAATGATGTGAGACGATGAGTATAACTGCTATTCTGAACCATTTATATATCGAAAGCATTGTTCTCATATATTCATTGGGTCATCCAAAAGTATCTGCAGAATCGTTCTGACCTGCTTTCTTCAAGGTCTAGGCGAAAAGTCACTCTAGGGTAGAGAAACAATTAGCTCTGTAGAAATCCTTGGTAGTAACAACTTAATCATTCAAACAATACTATTAATAGAAACAACTAATTTACATTTTTTGCATTTTGCTGGTTAAAATTTTGGATGAAAATAAGTAGAGTTTGGAATGGAAAAAATGAAGATAAGTAAATATAATAATAGCGCCAAGTAACAATAGAACTGGCTTTCCTCTATTACTTTGCCCAGAATAGCAAAGTAGCAGCTGCAGATAAAATGACTAAAAAAACCCTGATCTGAAGTACAAAGATTTCGATGGTTTATTCTTATGCATCCATTGAAAAATGTCATCATAACCATTGCAATGTAGCATATCCCTTTGTCTCATTGCTTCCTAAAAGTAAATATGTTTATATCTTTCCTTCTCAATTGTGAGAGCATCAAATAGCTAATGTAAAGATTGATACTTTTTGTTATAGTGTCTAAAACCCAGAAATCCCATTCATTTATTTAGCAGTTATTAATTCAGCACCTACTGTGTGCCAAGTACTGTTCCGGCTCTATAAACGCAGCATTGAGCAAAACAAAAGCCCTGTCCTCCTTGGGGACCTTTCACTACTGACTGCTTTATCCTCCACTAATAAGTCCCTGTCATGATCTGAAGATACTGGGAGGCAAAGACTCTCTTCAGTGTTTACTTACTTTCTTTCTAAGCCAGTTAATTTTTTAACTCGAATAGAATTAAGTCTCTTTAATAACTTTGATTTGAATTTTCTTAAAATTTCTTTTTAAAAAATCCTTAGATAAAAGAAGCCAATTTCTGGGGCACTAACTTTGTGATGAGTGGTTCTGACTGTGGCCACATCTTTATCTGGGATCGTCACACCGCCGAGCACTTAATGCTTCTGGAAGCTGACAATCACGTGGTGAACTGCCTGCAGCCACATCCGTTTGACCCAAGTAAGAAGTCCTTTTCTAAGGCGAGGGCTAGGAACTATCGTGCGGTTCATGGGCTCCAGGTGGTGTCTAGCTGTCGATATAGGAATAATCCAAGCTGTCCCAATAGGCAGCCACAGGGGTCAGGTTTGGCTCTACTTGGCTTTAAAACAAAACACTCACCTGCTTTCAGCAGAAAGTACGGGGAAGTAGGTTAAAGAGCGTAGCCTCCTAATACATCGTCTGAGTTTTATTAGCTGTAAGAGGTTCGGCTCACTGAGCTGCTCACTTCTTAGCCCTGTTGGACCTCCACATGCCCGCAGCTGGCTTTGCCTTCTGTTTGAAATTGCCCGTTTCTCAGAAAACAGCAGTGGATACAAAAGACATTTGAGTCATTCAAGAGGGTGTTAAAATTGTATTCTAGGGTCACTTTTAGGAAATCTTCAAAATAATATTCTCAGATAACAATTAAATGTATCGGTACAGTTTCCATTCCGGCTCACCTTTGCTGTTCGTGTACATACAGCGTGCCCTTGCTTAATGTCATCGCTAGGTTCTGCGACTTTAAATGAAACAATGTCTAATTATAGGGTAATTGTTATAAATAAGACTTAAGCTCCCATGGCATCTCACCGACATTATAATGAAGTGATGTTGAGTGAAATGATGTTATTTGAGGACCTGCTATTTATGCATATATACATACACATGTATACACACATATACATACATGCACACACATACGCATGCATATACACACACCTATACACATGCATACGTACATACATGCACACATACACACATGCATCTGCACACATGCACACACACATCTACACGTGCATATGCATGCATGCACACACGTGCACATACACATACGTGCACTTATATGCAATGCACATAAACATATGTGCATGCACACGTGCATCTATGCACATGCATGCGCACATGCACACAGTCACCTGTACACGCATGCATATGCACATACATGAACGCGTGTGTGGACGTACATGTGTGTGTGCATAGATGGTGCATATATACATGTATATGTCTTGAATAAATGGCAATGTGTCCTAAGTTTATGTTCATATGTACATTTTATTTCTAGTTCTAGCCTCGTCTGGCATAGATTATGACATAAAGATCTGGTCACCACTAGAAGAGTCAAGGATTTTTAACCGAAAACTGGCTGATGAAGTAAGATTTTTATTATACTTATTATAGACTGTATTTCACTGTGTCTCTGAAATGCTTTCTTAAGAAGAATCAAAGCAGCTCATTATTAGTTGGTAACAGGAAACAAGTTAACGCAGTTAAGGAGATCAATTTAAAAAAAATTTAAGATAAAAACATGCCTATTACAGAGAGGTAGAAATTGAACTATTTTTTTGCTAATTGGTGAGTATTAGGAATACCAGATTAAGCGTTTTGTAGTTTAAGAAAAATAGGTTGACTCCTTGTGCTTATTGCAATAAAGAATTGTTAAAAAAAACTCTGTCCTTTTAAGAAAATAGTTTTAATGTAGCTTCTCCTATGATCATAGCCAAATAGGTAGCAGGACAAATAACTGGAGAATGTTTTTCTTTATTACTATATTTTAATATTTCCTCAGCTTCTTGTTAAGTCAGTACTTTTCAAACTGATTCTGTGAAGTTCTAGGTTTTTTATAGAATTAGACAGGAAAGCTGATCTCTGTGCCATTTCTCCCCAATTTCAACCAGAGTTTTCATTTGTTGGTGTCTGTAGATTTTTTATGCTAATAAGGTCCATTGCGTTAATGAGCTACTAATTGCTGAGCTCCTGTGGGTGAGAGCAGCTCAGGCTAACGCTGTGCCCTCTAAGAAAACAGTAAATGGATCAGGGTCCACTGCTACGAGGGAAAACTGGCACTTTAGAGCAAGGCTGACAGTTGGCAGCCAGTTCCCACACGTACGTTCACTCGCTCGGTCGACGTTGACATTGACGTACCGTGAGGTGACGTACCGTGAGGCAGTGCCAAGGTGAAGGAGGTGAGCCCTGCCCCCCGAGCTTGTGCACTGGCGGGAAAGGCGGACACGTAACCAGACAGCTGGGCTGTAATGTGGTCAGTGTCCCCAGCCCGTAGGAAGGACTTGTAAATGGAGTCACTGGGATGGGGACGTCTTCCCAGGGGAATAGCGTTCACTGGGAGACAAGGAGAGGAGGAGCGCTTGAGTGGAAGGGTCCGCACGTCTACGTCGTCGAAGGTGAAGGGTCCGCCGGCTTGCGGGGACCGGCTGTGCTGCGAAAGTCGCTTGGTGGGGCTGCAAAGCCAGTTCGGGGCGAGACTGTAGGGCGCTGCAGCCGCCCGTGCTGGGAACGGGTTCTTACTCGTGGGGGCTGTTGACCAGATGAGCATCTTTCTCTCTGTCTCGTGCTCCCTTCTCCCTCCGCCTCACTCTTAGCTTTTCTTCTTTCTTCTTCCCTTTGCTCATGATTATACATTCGATTCTGAGGTGTCGGGGATGTTTAGTCCCATTCCTGGTGCTTAAGACACGGTTTATTGATAGCATTTGTCCAAAGGTTTATTTTTCAAGATTACTTTGCCTCAGTCAAGGTACAATTTCTCAAAGCATCCAGGGGACCCAGGGGTGATAATTTAATTCTACTGTGTCACTTAGAGCATCCGTTCTAAGTGGGTGAAACAATGAGCGGACACAACGTAGGCCGCTTTGGAAAACAGATGATAAGTTATCGCAGATGGGATTCGTGAATGTCTTAAGTATCCTCGAAGTTGCCCTGTATCTTCCCGCCAGCTGAAGGAGGCGTGTTCTCTGAGCTGACTCCCTCAGATGCACTTGTAGTAACTATTTGGCCTTGAGAAGCCTTAAGGGGGAAATATAGACAACACACGTGAAGATCGGAGTTCTTCCTCCTAGGGTCTGCTTGTTCTTTGCCGTTGTCCTAATCTTCACGGAAGAGGTGCGGCTGCCCTCAGGGGTTGACGAGGCTGTCTGACTTGCCTCCCAGGTCATAACGCGAAACGAACTCATGCTGGAGGAGACCAGAAACACCATCACGGTCCCGGCCTCCTTCATGCTGAGGATGTTGGCCTCGCTGAATCACATCCGAGCTGGTAAGCACTGTCAGTGTCTTCCGAAATCATGATTGTATTTGAAAAGCATGGTATTAAGATCTGCGTTCAAGGGCTTTATGCAGTTTCCTCACCTCTCAAGGTGAAGGCAGCTTAACTTCCGAACCGTGAGTTCTGCGAACTCTCGACCTCACTAGCACAGTCGCTCGTTCTTCATGAACCGAATTCACTGGAAAGTGTCAAAGTGAAAAGACAGAGTCACTGCAAACTTTTATCTGCTGTGCTTGTCTTCTCCAAGTGGAAGATCATGCTGTAAATACTGAGGTCTGTCACGGGAAGTACCCATTGGTAGATCTGCTCAAAATCAGTCTCGTCCAGACAAAAGTAAATGTAACGTGCTAGGAAGGTTGCAAAAGATACCTCATTATGTTTTTTGTCAGTATTTTCTTTCCTAGATCACAAACTCTGAGTTTCAGTGCCACAGATGACAAAACACATGTATTATACAACTAATATTCAAGTAGGAATTGAGCAGTCTGTGTTGATAACAGTAGTCAAGACCCAGTATCCATCACAAACAAAACATGGTTATCAAACGAACGTGTTTTATCACTGTTTGCTGATTTCACGAAGTAGATTTCCTCAGATGGTGGCAACCATCAGTCAGTCATAACGACAACGACCGTTTATAGAGCGCCTGTCACACGACGATGACGGATCCGAAACTGGGTTTCTCCTCAGGGCCCCCCGTCCCGCAGGGGTGCCCCCAGGGGTGCCCGCAGGAGCGCGTTGTCCGCGGGTGCTGCAGACTGCTTTTCCAGCTCACGTGTAGCGCCCGCTTCCTCCCTGTCCGCTCCACGCACCCCACCGCCCCCCCTTTGGATCTGGGGATGCAGCCGACCCCGTCCCACCCCGGGGATAATCACCCCACCCCTCCCGTCCTCGTCTCTGTTCGGGTCCCTTCTCCGAAGTCAGGCTAGTCGCCTCGGGGTTCAGTGGGAGCGTTTAAACCTCTGTGGTTAGTGAGATCTCGGATTCCGTCTTCTCTGGCTGTTGACAGTGGGATCGAGCAGGGCGCCCCGTGTCACCTCGGGGAGACGTGTCTGAGGCAGAGAGGGCCCCATCCTAGAGACGGAGGTGACTTCGCACCACCGCCTTCTTTACGTACCCAGATGCGACGATAACACCCCACGCGTTCGCCGAGGCGTGCGCCCCGCCCTCCCAGGGCTCGGCCGCGTCTGCGGGGCACCACGCAGACCGCCTCCCCGACACTGGAGCCCCCGGCCCTCGCCCGAGGTGTCGGGAACGTGGAGGGGAAGCCGTTCAGAGTTGTTGGACAAGCCCGGGATGGCCTCACAGCGGGGGCGCAGTCGCGAGCGAGCAGCACCCTCCCAGCTAACGGGGCGGGCGGAGGCGGAGGAGCAGGACGTGGGGGTCGCGCGTGGGAACCGCAGTGCTCACCGGATGTAGCTGTGCGGCCATGCATTTAATCGAGGGCGGACACCGCGTGTTTGGTCACCACTGTGTCCTCAGCCCTTGCGGCACAATGCCTGCAACACACGGCAGATACTTAATTTTAAAAATCTTTTTACAAATACACAGATCCCTGAGGAGGGCCCCAGGTTCTCTGAGCCTCCCCCTCACTCACCTGGGGACCCCGACATAACCCCTTACACTCAATGCCAAGGAACAGTCTGAAACCACACAGTAGACCATGATGTGTCAGTATCCTTGGGGTTTTTAAAAAACTTTTCATGCTTAAAACTATGTGCATATTCAAAGTTAAGAGTGCTACATTTTCTGTGCTCTTTTTAAATTTCCCTCTAGAGGCAAAAACTAACTCATCTTTATCTACACACAGTGGTGAACTGATTTTGACATGATGGTGTGTTGAATTATATGCAATTTAATCAGTTTTAAATTAAAAGCATTAACAATGACTTTAATTGTAATACTAAAAGTATTTCTTTTTGTCTCCTGCACCTGTGTTTTCCAGACCGGCTGGAGGGTGACAGGTCAGAAGGCTCCGGTCAGGAGAATGAAAACGAGGATGAGGAATAAGCAACCCTGATTGGCAAGCACTTACGACGTTTTGAAATCTGTATAAGACATTTATTATATTTTTTTCCTTTACAGAGCTTCAGTGCAATTTTAAGGTTATGGTTTTTGGGGTTTTCCCTTTTTTGGGGGATAACCTGACATGGGTTTGGAATGATTGTGTGCATGAACTTGGGAGAGTGTGTAAAAGAAAACTAGCAAAACATTTTAAAATCTTTC
>CM053517.1:1926735-1965764 GCA_028627145.1 Eidolon dupreanum
GCCGGGGGCAGTCAAATGTCTGTCCTCAACAGGCTCTGGCTCCACGGCAGTCATTTCTCCACACTCTGGAGAATCTTACCCGCTTCCAGGGTGACGCTTCATGATTATTAACTAATGACCATCAATCGGTATGTACCTCGCCTCAGCGGCCTTGCACGTGACTGAGAGGCAGGACTCGCTCCTCTCCGCGTTACAGAGGCGGCGGGCCACGGGCCGGGGAGCACCCACCATGGGACCAGAAAGCCGGGTTCAAGTCCCGGCTCCCCTCTGTGACCCTGACGTGTCACTCAACCTCTCTGGGCATTAGCTTCCTCATCTGCTCCTCCAGGAGCAGCTGCCTCGTGGGGCGGGTGGCAGGAATCACTGAGTTAATATTTGTACGGTGCTCAGAATAGTGTCTGGCACCCCGTGTTTGTTAAATAAATAAAATGGGGAAACTGAGGCTCTGAAAGGTTAAGTGCCCAGTAGGTGGCAGCTGTACGACCTGGCCCTCTGGCTGCAGACAGACCTCCGTGCACCTTCGACCCCTCCACCCGCCAGAGCAGAGCAGATTCGGTGTGTTGTAGCCTCCTCCAGCTCCCAGGCTGTCACCCACCAACCCCTGCGTGTGTCTTCTGCTCCGGCCTGAGCCGTGTGCTAAATTCCCAACTGGCTTTTGCTTCTGCTCATCCTCTCCTGGGAATACTCTCCCTGTTTGCAGAGTGAACGAAGATTCAGTAAGTCTAAATGTTTTATTGATCTGTTGGTCTAATAACTTTATTGAAAGACAGAAAGAAACAAACAAATAAAAATGGGATTGGGGGAAACTGAGATTTGAGAATAACCCAAAAAATAGACCAAGCCATGAGAATAGGCATGGCGATGAGTTCTCAGACATGACACCGAAGGCACAGGCAGAAAAGAAAAAAAATTTGTGCATCAAAAGACACTATCGACAGAGTAAAAGGCAATCCACGGAATGAGAAAATATCTGCAAATCATATATCCAATGAGGGGTTAATATTCTGAACATATGGAGACCCCTAAAACTCAACAACAACAAAAAAAACAAACAAACTCATGGCCAATAAGCAGATGAAAACATACTCAGCATCATCAGTCATTAGGAAAAGCAAATCAAAACCACAATAAGAATCCACCTCACACCCATTACGATGGCGACGTCAAAAAACAAAACAAAACAAAAACAGACGACAAGTGCTGGCGAGGATGTGGAGAACTTGGAACCCTTGTGCACTGTCGGTGGGCAAGTAAAAGAGTACAGCTGCTGCAGAAACAGTATGGTAGTTCCTCAAAAATTAACCACATGCTCCGGCAACTGCATGTCTTGTCATACACCCAAGATCCCTGAAAGCCAGCCTCACAGCATTATTCCCAGTAGCTAAAAGGCAGAAGCAACCCAAGCGTCCGTCGACCAATGAATGGATAGCAAAGTGGACCATAAACACATAATGGAGCATTATTCAGCCTTAAAAAGGAGAGAAATTCTGACGGATGCCACGGCGTGGATGAATCGTGAGAACGTGATGCTAAGTGAATCGAGCCAGTCGCAGAAAGGCGAATGCTGTAGATTCCACTCACGTGAGACACTCAGAGTCGTCAAAACCGCGAGATGGGAAGTAGGAGGGTGGCCGCCAGGGGCAGGGGGAGGAGGAAACGGGAGTCTTTGTCTGACGAGTACAGAGCTCTAGTTTCGCAAGATGAGTTCTGCAGATGGGGGCGGTGGTGATGGCGCAGCACAAAATACCACCGCTGAACCGTGTACTTCGCAATGGCTGAGATGAGAAAAATTGGCGAAGAGGGTAAATTTTATGTTGGCTGTTATTTTACCATAATAAAAAGTTGGAAACAAAATCCCGGGGGGGTACTTTCTCTTTAATTTCTCTCCCCCACAGGGTCTGTTTGGGGAGTCGCGAAATGAAGGAAGGAGCTACCTTCCTTCCACAGCGTCACGGGCACTGGGAGAGAAGGGCCACAGACAGCATCCAGAGTGACCTCCTGTCACAGACGAGGAAACTCGGGCCGTGTCTGGCGTGGATGCTCCCTCCCTCGGGAGCAGTCCCGCAGTGGCTCCCGAGGCCGAGCCCAGAGTGGAGCCCCCATGGCCCTGCACGCTCCCGGGCTGACGCGGAGCACCCAAACTCGACCTGCTGGTCACCAGATCAGACCACTCCGTGCCAGTTTTTCTTGCGCACGTTGGAGAATGAGAGCAACACTCAGTACGTGAGCCAAGCTGGACCGGGCCACGGGCCGTCAGCGGAATGTCGTCCAGGGCAGCTGGCCTCTCTCCCGGGCCTCCAGCAGCAACACTGTGAGCTGCCATCCTCTCCCGGACCGGGAGGGTCCGTTGGAGCCTCCCAGAAAGTCCACAAACAACCAGCTGAAGTCACGAGGAAGACAACTCACGCAGGGGACAGTCTTAAGCCCCAAGAGAACACACTTTAGGGAAAAGGAGGAAAAGCAACAGGGGTCTGGCCACAGCTTTGGCAGCTGAGGGCAGAGCGAGACCTCACTTCAGAAGTAACTCTCCAGCTGTGCGCAAGGCAGGTACCGCTCCCCCGCCAGGCACTGGGCGCCCCTGGCTGGACCCCGCTATTCCCCCGGGCGGGAGAAGAGCAGGCTCCTCAAAGCCACCAGACGCTGGCCCGTGGCCATCTCGCCTGGGTCTGGGAACCCAGCAAGTCCTGAAGGCAGAGCTGGGTCAGACCGGGTCAGAGCAGCCCGAGTCTACCTGCTGCTGCTGCCAGAAGCGTCCGTGGTGATTCACCAGGCAGCCGAGGCCAGGGCGTGGTGCGGCCCGCTGGGGCCAGGGAAGCCACGCCCGAGCCCCCGGCTCGCGCGCACACACGTGCACGCACGACAGCCCCACGTGGGAGTCCCAGGCACACGAGCCTCGCGTGCCCAGAACCAGACTCCCCACATCTTTCGCCCCTCGAACCTGCTCTTCTCCCTCTCACGTCACGGCACCCCCATCCTCCCAGAGCTCGGACCCCACACTGGGGGGTTTCCTGACTCCTCGCTTTGTCTCACACCCCCTACCCAGTCCGCTGGCAGACCTGCTGCCCCACTGTTGAAATGTCTGCAGAAGTCAACCGTGTCTTCCTATCTCCAGTGCCACCATTCCATCCAGGACACGTTCCGTCATCTCTGGATTATTAAAACAGCCTTTTTTTTTTTTTTTTTTTTTTTTTGGCTCTTTGCAATGAAGCGTTTTCTCCAGTTGAAGTGACACTACAGGGCAGGTGGATCCACACAGCCCGGGAAAGCGTGGGGTCACCGGCACAAGCCAAGCCCAAGCCTCAGACCTCCCTGACGCCACTTATGTGAACGAGACCTAGTTCAAGGTCTACCTTAGGAGCAACATTCCGAAGAAACCTTTCTGGAACCTTCCAGCCCCATGTAACCCTTACTACCAGTTACTTCCTAGATCCCGTATTTTAGTCATCCTTCAGAACACACGTCCTAGCCCAAGTTTTGATTTCGGGCTTAGATGGCTTAGAAATCATTCTTCTTCAGGTTCCACTTGAATTCCCAGCAGCACTTCACAGGTGGCGGAAACTATTTCTGATCACACCTATTTATTATTATCTACTTTGATCTGATATTCAATAGAAAGAACGTAATTTTGAGAAAATGTGTGAAGTGATCAGATTCATTAATCTCCAACACATGAGAGCTAAACACCAAGGCTGAGAACTCATTCTAGTCATGTTACTTCACAGATGACACTGAAGGCCAGAGAGGTGAGGTGAGTTACTCGCAGTCATATACCGAGTTTCCAGCAAAGCCCAAATTTCTTGGTCACTATCACTACATCTCTGCCCTTACCTGATAATCTCCAGGGCTGGAAGGGGAATGCAGAAGTCAGGTAGGACTATGACCCCTCTAGAAGGTAGTCCCAGTCAAGGTGACGATAAATGACTCCTTGCTTTGGGCAAGGTCACCAATGACCCCCTAGCTGAATCCACTGGGCCCCTCCCTGAGCTCAGTGCAGTATCTGACACCTTCAAATGTTTCCATTTCTTCCTGAGACGCCCCTTCCCTTGGCTTCCCTGATCCTGCTCTTTTTTCTGTTCTTTACTGGTCATATTTACCTGCTGTTATACCTGTAATCATCCTGCCCGTTTCCCAGGTCTGCCTTTTTAAACTTCCTCCTTTCTCATCTACAAACGACACTGTCTGCCTCCTCTACATCACTCCCCCCCGCTCCGGTGGCTGCTCCCAAGGTTCCTCCAGAGAGTCGCCCTTTACACAGTGTGAGTTCATGTGCCTTCATGGATGTGACACACGACTTCTGCCTCATCAATCATATTCCAACTCCCTCGGATCTAATCGGTTCATGAAACATAACAGGACTACTGCTCAGAGAGCTGGGAGAGACACTGGATTGGACCATGTGGCTTCCACTAGCCATCAGGAGGGGACAGCCTGAGACAAGAGGAGGTAAGAAAATGAGACCTGATGAAATCCCCTGAATTCTGAACCCGTGCCCGAAGCCAGATGCACTCCCAAACTCCACAGCGCCCTCAGCCAATAACTTTCCTTTCTGCTTTAGCCAGTTTGAACTGGATTTTCTACCACTGGCAAAGGAATCTCTTATCTGATACGTCATCTCCTTCTTTAAGCTCCCTCTGTACCCGCTGAACAATGACTCCGAATCTCCATCTATAGCCCAGAGAACTCTCTGGAGCTCCAGACTCAGATCCACCCACCTTGTGGATGTTTTCTCCCATATGTCACAGCCAGGCACCTCGGATATAATGTGCAAAGTGGAATTCATCATCTCCGCTCTACCATCTCAATATGCTGTTCTTCGTGTTTTTCTCCATCCTGGAAAAGGCATCACCCTACCCAATCGCTCAAGACAGAAGCTTGGCCATCCTAGGCCACTCTTGCCAGGTAATCCTGGTGAGGTAAGGCCCTGCCTGAATGAAACCTGCTGTGTGACCTGGAGTAGGCTAATTGATGGATGTGTCTGAACCCTGGGATTGCCATACTGACTTTCTCAATAAGCTCCCATATGTAATCAATAGTGGTTGCTTATTCCTGTCACAGGCATCGAGTGCATCACTAAATTCTCGCTCAAAACGTCATCCTAACTGCCAATGCCCAGCTCAGAGCCTCGCCATCGTCCCCGATGACTACAGGACGTTTCTACCCCGTGTTCTTACCTTTGAACTTGCCCCCACTCCAACCTGCTGCCAGACTGATGGTCCCCTGCCCAAGCCTGACATGCCACGTCCTTCTCTGACACCCGCAGAATATCACGTGAGTGTCCTCTGCTTTGGACCACCCACGGTTCCCCCAACACTGACGCTGTCCTCCAGTCCCAGGACCTTGTCCGCACTGCCCAGTGACCTTTCTGCCTCTTCTCCCACCTTCTCCCAACTTGTCCTCAAGACATTATGAAAAAAGTCACTCTAAAAGCAAAAGAAATTATAGATGCCACATTGGCTAACGAGGTTCACATTGGTTTAAACCCTGACCTCCCTCGTGCCCGGAGAGTAGGGAAAATTTTTTAAAAGTAAAAAAGAAACAGTAATGTATTTTTTTTTTTAAAGAAAAAACAAAGAACGGAGAGGAAAGAGAAAATTTAAGGAAATTTAATCTCGAGATAGGAGAGGACTTCCTCGACAAGACAGGAAACTTGAAGCCACAAAGAAAATCAGTCGATTTAACCACATAAAAATTAAATACTTCTGCACAATCGAAGGTACAGGAAGCAAAGTTGGAGAAGACCTCAAAAGCAAGATCTCTGACTCATTCATAAGAAAAGGATTAAAGCCCAGAATTCAGAAAAGAGCCTCACAGATTGATGAAATCACAAACAATTCAATGAAAAATTGGAAAAAAAAACCCAAAATGATGGTGCACCTGAGTCACGGTCAGTCCTCCCTCTGAACGTCAGGTAGCTGTCTCTGGGTTTTGTTGATTTTTTTTGTTTGTTTTCAAAGAAAAACAGCCAGAAGACACCACCGCTCCCCTCCAGGGGTGCTTTGTTGCCTCCCTGAACGCCAGCACGCCGTGCTTAGTGCTTAGGTCCCCAGAGGCTGCGAAGCTGGCAGTCTGCACGCCACCACCAGCCGGCACGTTTCGAATTACTTGCCAACTTTAAAAATGTGGAGCATTTTTTTCGTACAAATGTACAGCTTCTCCCAAAATCCAGAGCAGGGGACAACGTGCCGAAGGCTTGTGGCACGTGCACCCGTCTCTTCGTGAGCAGGCCTGCTCTGCACACAGCCCCCGCCCAGCCCTCCTGCCCACGGGGTGCCCGACTGGCCCCGGCCAGTCGCAGAGTTGACGCCACAGAACTGACCCTCCTTTGGCTGACGCTGAGGCCGGGTCCAGTTCCGCCACCCCGCCTTCCGCAGAGCCCAGCAAACCGAGTCCCTCTGGCCGCACGGCCCTCCTTGGCCTCTCAGCCTCCCGAGCACAGGGATGCAACATGAGCATCCGCGGCCTCCGACTAGGGCTCTAAAAGGCCAAGCAGGGCCGGGAGGAGTCCCAAGTTCAAGGCCCCGCCTGTGCCATGGGGCCCAGCTGAGAACACTGCCAAGTCCAAAGACGTGCGTTCAGTGCTGGCTCCCTACTTGGGGGACGGAGCGCTTCACCTCTCTGGGGTCTCAGTTTCCTCACCTATAAAATGGGCCACAGCCCTTCACAGGTATGTTATTGAATGGAATAAAAGTGAAATGAGAGCGCTCCTAAGCGTCTTAGGGGCATGAAACAAGGCGGTGTGGACTAGGACAGGAGGGCGCTCTGGGGGAGCTGCCTGAAATCGGTGGCACGAACCCCAGTTGGAGAAACGTCTGTCCTCCCCGTCCCAGCGGCTGCAGTAGCTGGCGCTCCTGAGGGCTGTGCGGGTCCAGGTCGCAGGGGAGGAGGCCGGCCGGATGGGAGGAGGCCCGTCCTCCCGCAGCCTCCGCCTCGCGCGACAGGCTCACCCGATGTCGCACCCCACGTTCCCGGTTGGACACATCAAGGCACTGGGGTCCTTTGCCTCCCAGACCACGCCACCTCCCTACTTCAAACGACCTGCTCTCGAAAGCGCTTCGCAAAACGGATGAAAGGTACAATACGGACCAAGAACAGCCTCAAAGCTGGGATCTGGGGCGCAGCCCTCCCAGACGCGCGCCGGGTCCGCCCGGACGGTGTCGGCCCGCAGGCCTTTGTCGAAAGGTTGCGCGGGGTTAAGCTCTGGCCCAGAGGGCGCCGAAGGTTGGCCGAGGCCCCCCCAAACCTAACCGGCTGTCCCTCTCGCCGATCTGAGGCGCAGAGGCGCCACCCCGCGGCGCCGGGCTGGCCAGGCGACTTCTGGGCGCGCCCCCGCCCGGCGCGGGGAGACAGCGCCCTGAGCCCCACCGCGAGGATGCTGCTCACCTGGTCCTCACGGGCTCCAGCCGAGGGGCGAGGCCGCTTCGCCCCACTCACCTGTCCGGAGCGGGCCGGAAGCCCCTGGGCCCGAGGGCGCACGACCCGTTTCGCCGGTCGGGGCACGCACCCCGTCCGCCCGCCCCGGGGTCCCGGCAGAAGCGGGGCGGGACCGTGGGCAGGGCCTCTCGGAAGCCCCTGGCTGCCGGGGAGGGGCGCGCCCCCCGAAATCCTCCACAAAGAGCTCGGGATCCCAAGGCCCGGCGGGATGGGGCTGGGGGGACCCCCTGCACCTCCGGGGTGCCGGGGGGCGTGGGGGAGGGGGCCCGGAGACCCCCCGGCCCGAGGCCCGCCCCGCCCCGCCCCGCGCCCCGCACTCGGCCGCGCTCCATCCCGGCCCGCGCCCCATCCCGGCCCGCGCCCCCCGCCGCCCTGCGCCCGCCCTGCTCACCGAGGGGCCGCCGCCCAGGCAGCGCAGGGCCCGCCCGGCCGCCGCCGCTTCCTTCCTCCCGGCCACGGCCGCGCGGGGCCCCGAGGTTTCGGGTTTCAGCCCGGAGCCCGCTCGCTCCTCCCGCCGCCGCACGCGGACCCGCCGGGCGCAGCCGGGAACTTCGCGCCGCCCGCGCCCCGCCCCGCGCCCCGTCCTGCGCGCGCGCCCTCCCCCCTCCGCTCGCCATCCCTTCCCACGACCGGCCCGCCGGCGGCCCTTTGTCTCGCGCTCGCCCTCGCGGCTCGCCCCACCTCGTGCCTGGAGACCCTGCGGTCCCTGCTCGGGCCTCGCCTGCCCCGTCCCTCCCTCCCGCTTGCGGCCGCCGGGCCGTCCCCTCTCCGTTCCTCCCTGCGTCGCCCGCATACTTTAGGATTCTTCCCGGAGGCTCCGCTCAGCCCCGTCTCCTCCCCGCGTCTCGCCGGGACTTCTCCAGGCATCGCCTGCCCTGCCCACCTCTCATGCATCCGGCGCACTTGTGTGAGCGGCCGCCTGGGGCCAGGCACTGCCCCGCGCCCCAGGAGGTTCACGGGCAAGCCACCGCGGAGCCAGCCTTGCAGGACCCCACGCGGCGGGGTGGATGTAAACAGACCTTCGGCGTCCTGCTCTCCGGCCCCTCTGTAGCAAAAGGCTGGGAGCGACCGTTGCAATAGGCAGACTGCTGCTGCCAGTGCAGATGACAGGCCAGGGCCCTCACGCGCTTTCCCCACCTGCGTACCGTCCCGAGCCGCCTGCGTCTTCTGTGCAGCAGCCTTACCAAGGGAACGAAAAGTTGAAGCAAACAATAAAACTGCTTTAAAAAGGAATGAGGGAAGGAGAGAGAGAGGGGGAAAAAAAAAGGGGGCAGGAGAGAAATAAGTTCACCAGATTCCAGGACAGCTTCTGCTGTCCCCAGAGCAGGATTCAGATTCCTCAGAAATCTATCTGCCTTGATAAATGCATTAATTACTCCCTTGTCTACACATTGGCACTGTGGGAGCTGCTTCCTCGTTACTATTAGGCCAGAGGCACCATTTAGCACAAGAATTGACGATGCAGCACCTGCCAGACACCCAGCTTATCTTCAGGGACAAGAAGGATAATGGGGAGAAAAAGAGTAATTGGATGGCTTGATACTCCTGTGAGACAGGTGCTTTATTTAGTCAAAAACTGGAAGCTGAAACTCCTGAGTCTAGGTCACCAGCAAATAAGGTGCTGAAGGAGCCTAAAGTCTGTTCTCCAGAGTATTTTATGCTTCTACTCTGAAATCACTAGTTATTGTTTAAATTTGCATTTACTCAGATACTGGCTAGGCTTTGTGATCCTGGGGGAGCTATTCGACCACTCTGAGCCTCAGCTTATTCATATGTCATATAGGCACGCTCATTCCAGCCTATCTGTAGAGTTAAAAATATGAAAAGAGATAAAGTAAGTAAATCACCTAGTGCCACGGACACCTGAGAGTTAAACCCCTAAGAAAGGTATTTAAGAAAGAACTGAAAATATATGCGTTAGATGGCATGGAGAGAATGACAATCTACAATTATGGCTCCTTGGCCTCCACATCCACCAAAGATGCAAAAACTGTCCTTCCCATACTTATCTTATTCCATTTTGAACTCTCCAACTGAAAACATTCGTTTCTCCGGACGCTCATGATCAAATATATTATTTATCACACAGGTTTTTTTCTTCCCATAGCTCAAGAGCTCAGAAATTACAGTGCATTCTAGGATACAGATTGCTGCCAACAAATGCATTTTTACAATTGCTCTCTTAAGATTGGTTTTTCTTTTTTCTAGAGCTAATATTGAGTTGTGAGCAGTATTCAGTTTCGTTCAGAGTAAACAGAAAAAATGATCAAAGTAATGATTCCACTATATGTTATTGTATAGGTGACAGTTGTGTGAAAAACAGGCCATTGATTTTGTGTTAAGAATTTTCAAATATGTAAGAAAAGGATATGTCATCATTCTCCTTTCCCAAATTAATTTCATAAACCATTCTCTTTGGGGATACCCCCCGCCCACCACAACGCCTTCTGAACTAAGCTAAGGAAAGGCCTGATCCAAGTGAATCCTGAATGCTGGTTAAAGAATCGACATGTGACGGGACATCTTTGATACGATATCTTTTCAATCCAGCGGTCCTCATAAAACTGGTCAAAGCAGAATCATGCAGTCTGATGTGTGTTCAGCATGGACTACTGTTTCCCCAGGTTGAACCCTTCCTGCCCTCAAAAGTCACCTAAGAGAAGTCTTTCCTGACCAATATAAAAGAGATGCTCTACCCATTGCTCTCTCTCTCAGAGCTCCCTATGCTATTTCTATACAAAATGTATCCCAATTTATGACAGATATCCATTTTTTTCCATTTATCTATTTTTAATACATTTCTACTGGTAGACATAGACTCCAGGGTAGGAACTCTGTTTTATTCACCACTTATGGGACCAGGGCCTAAACCAATACAACTTTTTAAATAAAGAAAAAATAAATATACCTTCAAGGGTCTCTGGTTCTCAAACTTTGGAGTATATAAGGATCTCTTAGAATCACAATTGATTAAGAAGTTTAATATGTTGGGTTTTATTAAAATTAAAAGCTTTAGTGAGTCCAAGGACACCTTCAAGAACATGAAAAGACAACCCTCAGAATGGGAGAAAATATTTGCAAATCATATATCTGATAAAGGACTTGTAGAAAGAACCCTTCAACTCAATAATAAAAAGAAGAACAACCCATTTTTAAGATGGACAAAGGGTCTGAAGAGATGATGCTCCAAAGAAGGTATAGAAATGACCAGCAAGCACAGGAAAAGCTGCTGGAATCATCAGCCAGCATGGAAATGCGTATGGAAACAGCGATGCCATTCCAGTTCACACCCTCCAGGGCGGCCTGAGTGAAGAGGCAATAACAAGCATTGTGGAAAGTGGGGAGAAACCAGGATGCCTCGTTGGGATTTAAATGATGTCTCCTTAAAAGCTGTTTTACATTATAAAAGAAATCTCTTTGGGAGGTTTGTTAAAAAGCCCAGTTTCAGGCCCCATCCCCAGAGATATGGACTGCAGAAAGTGTGGGGAGCTGCTCTTACCTGTTTAGCATCACTCCCTCCTGCAGGGCACAGATCCTCACATTTCCTGTGGGAAACCATAGCTTCCCCTGGGGGATAAGCCTGGGGGTTGCATAGCATTGATCCGCACCCCCCCCCTCCGCCCCCACCACCAGCTCCAGGGATGGGCTCTGATTGTCAGCATTTCCCATCCTTTTCAGCCACATGATTGGGTCAGGGATGGAGACAGGGCAGAATGAAGCCTTGAGGACGTTTTGCCGAGAACACTGGGTGGGCTCGAACCTAAGGAAGCAGTACGGAAAATGGGGAGAATGGGAAGTAGGAGAATGTAGGTGCTGGCTACACTGCGACCCTGGACGAAGCCTTCCCTGAAGTCTTCCCCCTGGACTGATCAGTTATAGGAGCCAATAAATATTTTTCTGTTACGTCCATATGGTTTTATTTCTCTGTTGTTTGGAACAGAAATCATCTAACTCAGTGGTTCTCAGCATGACATTTTGGAAATCCATGGGAGCTTCTGGTCTGTCACAATGATTAGCAGACGCTCCTGACATTGACTGGGTGGGGGTTTGGATAACAGGCATCTTGTCATGCATGGGACAGTGAGAGACAAAAAGCAATTCCACTTACCTGTGACTTTTGAAGGACCTGCAAAAAATGTTAAGTTCTTCGGCATGGCTTTGTGGTACGCCAGTTTGTCCAGGAAACACCATCACCGTGTAAGCCGAGGGAGAAGTGTGCTTGGATTTGTTCAAACTTCACCAAGAGTCATTCGTGACTTTGGAAAATCTCGTCGCTGTGAACAGTGCCACTATGGTGTCAGATTTACCAGTACAAAGTTAGGTGACTCCGTCACCTTCTCCCAGGAACAGTCTTAACCTGTCTGGAATTCTCTGGCCAGGCACCAGTAAGGGAATCTCCATTCAGCAACCCCCCCACCCCCATAGAAAGAAGAGGCAATCCACATGATAAAATCCTTTCCCAGTTCTTTCACCCAAAGAAAAGACATCTTGCCCCCAAAATAATCTTTTCTTTTGTTAATAGCTTCCTTGACCACTCTCCTTCCCATAAAAACTTCCATTTTCCAGAACCCCTCAGAGTGCCCTTCTAGTTCCTACTTGGGATGCTGCCTGGTTCACCAATTGCTTAATAAAGCCAATTAGACCTCCAAATCTACTTGACTGAATTTTGTTTTTTAACAGCAGTTATGAGAATTAAATGATATGATGCTTGTAAAATGCCTAGGACTTAGCAAGCAGTAGTTAAAGTTAGCTATTATCAATCTCTAAAGTATGACTATTATTAGAGTCTATCTTAAACTGTAACATACTGAATAGGAATATCGGAGATTATGATCATTTCACCATTATTATGACTCTCCTCTGAAAATAGCATATACCTAACCGATAAGGTTTGTGCCCAGGAGGTGATTTAAGCGTTAGTGTAAAAGATAAATCCCAAATATGTCAGAGATCTAAATGTCAAAAATGAAACCCAAATAAATTACAAAAGAAAATAAAGATTAAGTTCTTTATAACCTGGAAGTGGGATAAACTCTCCTAACTATGATACCACATTCAGAAATAATACTAGAAAAGATAAATTTGACTACACGATTTTAAAATTTTTTTCATGAAAAATCACCATAAGCAAAGTCCAAAAAAATGATAAATTGGGAAGAATATCTGCAACCTGTCACAAAGGAATATATGACAATTAGGATCCCGGCAGGAATCAGAAATCACTCCCAAATAGCTTAAATGAAGAGATTTTCATGAAGGGATGACCCGCACAGATATGGGCAAGAGTTAAGGGAACAAACCATGGCTGTGACTGGCGCAGAGACAGGTGGCATCAGAATGTCCTCACCTCCTTCCTCTAGGGCTGAAGAGACAAGGGAAGAAATAATGTCAGAGCTCCTGGGAGCTGAACCGTAGAGAAGAAAGAGCTTCTGAGAGCTGTGTGGGGAGACGCAGTCCGCGCTGAAGCTGGGAGGTTTTAGTCTTGTTAAACTTGGAAAACGGTGTTTGTTGTTTGGAGCACCTTTTCTTTATTTCTTTTCATTTTCCCTTGGTTCGTTTGGGGATATTCTTTTGCTAATAACCCATGAGACTTATTTCTATTAAGAAAGTTGGACAGGGAAAAGACGTTTTACTCTGCCTTCAGGGGAGCAGAGGGCCCCTAGTGGCCAATGTTGGAGCTGCAGGCGGCCCAGCGGAGGGCCCGGTGGGCCTGAGAAGCGGGCCGGGTGCAAAAGACAGCGGCGAGGTGGAGGGGAGATGGGCCAGAGGATGGGAGGGAGACTGGGAGAGAGGGAGGAGATTGCAAGGGAAAGGGGACCTGAATGAAAAAGATCAGGCAAGAATGAAGAAATGCCAATACCACATAAAACATATGGCACATTCGTTACTTTTAGCAAATGAATACTTGTAATAATCTTATCCAATACAATGCAATACTTTGTTTCTCTACCCAGAAAAATTAGAACATTGAAGTATTTTTGATTGATTAGTAGGATAGAATTTTTAAAGAAAAATAATATTGCTGAAGGAATTGTTCCTGTTCCTGCTTGAATGATGGCCATATGTTATGCATAAGCTATTGACTTAATTTAACTTAAAATGTTCTGTCACAGATGGCAATGTCCTACCATGTAACCGCGCTAACAACAAAAATTTATTCAAAGATAAATATTACCAGTGGGGTGGGCAGATAATGAGATGTACATTTAAAGTTGAATTATTAATACTTTCTTTTTTCATTCCTATCAGGGTGTCTCTGTCACTTATAATGTTATTTGGTAATAAGGTGAAAGGTTTAAATTTGAGACCTTTGTAGAAGGGAGTCCCATCAGATGGCTTTCCTGATCCTTTCCCCTTATTCCTCCTCTTGGAGGAATATTTACCTCTTGGTAAATCCTGCAGTGAGGTAAACCTGTGATTCTTGAATCTTACTTCCTATTAATTACATGGAAAGCTTTGAAAAAAATTCAGATTTTTGGGTGCCTTCCAACACCTACTAATTGAACGTTTCTGGAGGTGAGTTGTCCTCACACTAGCATTTGGGACTAAAACCCTGGCAATATCTATTAAACTAAAATAAATCTATGCTTTTTGGCCCAGAGATCCTACTTCTGGGAATCTATCCCGTAGAAATGAAAGCACCCAATACAGAATATACATATGCAAGAAAGTTTATTGCAACATTATCTGTTGTGTCAAAAAGTAAGAACAAAGCAAACACTCGTCCACAGAGGAAAGGTTGAATAAACTAGAATAGCCACACTATGGCTTATATTATTAAATGAAAAAGAGATAAAGTGATATCAATTGATTTAGAAGAATTTTTCACGATGTATAGTTAGGAAAATATAGTGGTAAGTAAAAATATATATTTTGGAAGAGTATAGAAGTGTATAAAGCTATGTATTATAAAAGTATATTTGTTCTGGAACTTAAGTCAGCTAATATGGTTCTCTGAAACAGAGTTTGCGACAGCTAGCTTTTGTTTCTCCTTTATTAATGGATTGGTATTATTTCCAAAGCAACATTTTTTTCTAGAAATAAATTTAGATGCAATCGATCCTGTCTTCTCTGAGCTCCTCAAATCCTATGGGTCTTTTATACCTCCCCCCTACTCAGTTACACTGCTGAAATATTTATATTCTCATCTCTAGCATCTCCTCCCCCGCCCGCCTCCCCAGTTTAAATTCCTCAATCTGTTATCTAATTCTTTCTCTTCCCTCCCCTCCACAGAAGCTGGCTTCCCTTATATGTTTTATGTGAATACTTGGGAGATGAAGGGTTGTGGGTCGGTGAACCAAAGGAGATGTTTAAAGTAGCTCCTAGTTTCCACTGAGCTCTTTGGTTGTACAGAACAGAGACTCTTTCAAGGTTTTTGAAGCTCTAGGAAACTTGATCTAAGGATACACATCAGAAAAAGGAAAGCACTCTCAGCGCGGGACTAAGTTCATTCCTTGTTTGTCCAGGACAGCCTTCGCCTGGAGTAATGGCCTCCTCTTCTCCCTCTGGGCTTGATGCTTCGACACCATTCCCTACCTGCTACACTCATTTCCTGAGAATAGGGTTCTGCCTTCCTCATTTGCTCCTGTAGAGCTAGAGTCCTGGCTCCGATCTGGGGCTGGATCCTTAGCCTGATTCGCTCCTTCCCCCTCTTCCTGGTGTGCTTCCCCTCTGAGCAAGAGTGTCCCTGCTTGCCTAACGTTGGCCTTCTCCTGAGGGGTCCACCCGTCTTTCTGGGCTTCCTCCCACCAGCTGTCTCGGGAATCCAGCCCGATGATCTCCAGTTTGATCCAGCGGATCCATCCAGGCCCCCGCCTGGCCTAAATTGACCAAGCCCTACAGTACCTGTACCGTAAAAGCCCCCGAAATGACGCCAACCAATGAGTTCAAGGGGGCGGTGCGTCCCCGACCACACCCCCTTGCGGCAGAAGCCCCGCCCCTCGCCGTCTCCACTTTCCTTTTTTCCGGTGCGCCGTGACGTAAGACGTGGGTCACGCAGCATTGGCGAGAGGGCCCGGAAGCAAAAGGCGAAGGGGCGGGGAAAAGGCGGAAAGGAGGGCGGGCGTCCGGGCGGGCGGCGCGGGCGGGGCCGGGCCGGGCATGGTAACGGCTCGCGGGCCGAGGGGGCTGGGCCGCTGCGAGGGAGGGGAGCGGGTGTCCGCCGCCGCCGCCGCCGCCGCCGCCCCAGCCTGTTCCGGACGGCGCCCCCGGGCCCCGCCTCGGCCATGATGATCCACGGCTTCCAGAGCAGCCACCAGGACTTCACCTTCGGGCCCTGGAAGCTGACAGCGGCCAAGACCCACATCATGAAGTCAGCGGACGTGGAGAAGTGAGGCTCCGGGGCCCGGGTCGGGGCGCGGGCGGGAGCTGGGCCTGGGCGGGAGGCCGGGCGACTCGCGCAGCGCCCACCCTCCCCGGGGGCGGAGGCTCTGTCCCCCAGGACGGGACCTTTGAGTGACAACATCGGTGAATAACCGTGTCGCCCCTTGCGTCCTTCAGCTGGGGTTCGCCAGGCGCTGCCTGGGTTTGAGTAGCGCATGACTGCGCCGGCGGACGGCGGACTTGCCTCTCCCCGCAGGTCTCCACCTGCCCCAGCCTGCGCCACCTTTGCGCCATGTCTTCCCGGGTGGCTCTGACCTGCTTGCTTGGGGTTAGTAACGGGGATGATATACGTGCTCGGCGTTTAGTACGTCCGGTGCGGCGCCAGGCACTGGAGATACGGAAGGTGGAAGCCAGCCTCGACTCCGGGCATTCACAGCCTCCGGAGGAGGACAGGCGGTTACCGTACAGCGCGAGTTGCTGTTCCGGAGAGATGTGTCCCGTTTTAGGAGGACAGGGCGTCCAGGAAGTTGGGGTGCCTGAACTGAATCTCGACGAAGTGAGGGGGCTCAGAGGGCACGTGTAAAGCCGGGAGGCCAGGGAGAGTGAGAGCCGTGGTGCGTTTGAAGAATTGTTTCTGTGCGGTTGGAGCGCGAGGTTCCCGAGGGGGCGCAGAGGCAGAGAGAGGCAGGCCCCGCGGGGGCGGAGGTATTACCGAGAGAACTTTTATGCCCGGCTCAGGCGTTCTGGATTTTGTCTGACGACCACCGGGTGTAATGATACACAGAGGAGCCACATTCTCAGATGTGCACTCTGCAAGATTTCTCTGGAGGCGATGTGGAGGGTGGGTTGGAGGAGGGCTGCAGGACTGGGTCCGAGGCGACCAGTTAGAAGGCCAGGGAGGCAGGAGAGGTTTGCGAGGATTAAGCCCCTGGATTTGACGGCCAGCTGATAGGAGAAGGAAGGGAAGAGGAGGAACCTGTAGGGATGGCAAGATTTCTTGCTCGGGCTGTTATTGCAGGGGAAGCATTGCCATTGAACGAGGTGAGAAACACATCAGGAGGGGCAGGTGTTGGATAGAGGGTGAGTTTAGTTTGTTGAAATGTGAGTTGAGTGTGGGGTCATAAAGTGGACATGTAGTGGATGTTTGGAGATATTTATCCTGGAGTTTAAAAAAGCTTGTTTTTGGCTTTGGGAATCATCACCTTTCAGTTGATACCTGGAGCATTGGGAGTGAATGAAGATCATCAAGAAGAAGAGGACAAGGTCATGAGATGGAACCCTACGAAGCACCCACATTTAAGATCTAGGCAGAGGGAGGTAGCTAGGGAAGAGAGGAGAATCTTGAAAGGGTATTTAGCTGCCTAAAAAAAAAGAAAAGAAAAGAAAAAGGCATTCTTGAAGACTCACTAAGAAAAGCTAGGAAGATACAGAAAAGGAAAAATACATCCCACCACAGATTTACTATGAGTTTTCTTCTCCATATAACTTTCTCTGTTACATATTGCACCATACACATATAATTGTGCTATCTATAAAGCAGTCAGCTTCCAATTGTGGTTACCTGTATAATTTACTTACAGATTCTCTAAGAGGTGCTGGATGCATGGGGAGTTTTAAAGGGAATAAATTCCAGATCTTTAATCACTTTATTTGTTATTTCTAAAGTAGATTGCACTGAATATACTTAGTCCTTCTTCCTATGACAAAAGAAAGGCTTACCCCTCACCCATGCTAAATTTTTCTGTGTTACATTGCCCTTGGGGGTAAAAATCTCTAGGGTGCTAAATAAATGGATTATGGGAATTACTGGATTAAGGAAGCTTCCTTTAACGAATTAAGGCTCCTTAATCTCATAGAGGCTTTCTGTCTTCCCTGCCTTATAAATGGTGACACCTATTTGTTAAGAGCGAAGCTTGGTATTAGAAATGGTGTTCAGATACTCTATTTGGCCAGTGCTTAATATACTCTGGATTTAGAACATTTGAAGCAGTGTAAGTTAGTGATTCTTTTACACATATAACTAAAATATTTCATAGGACTACCAGAGGTGTACACATCAGTTGAATTTGAGCACATTGTCTCACGATATTGTTAAATGTGATGACCCATGATCATCAAGAAAAGGTAAAATAATATTTTACATTTTCTGTTGAAGAACACAAAAAAGTCTGCAATACATTTGGAAATTTTCCAAAATCAATCAATAAAAAATTTGTTACATAAGGTAACTGGAAAATTCACCTCCATGGACCCTCTGTGTTAGTTGTGCTTTCAGGTTGCAAGGAACAGAGACCCAGGTTGCCTTAAGTAATGGGAATTTAATAATATATGAGGAAATAATCAAACACAGAAATTATCTCAGAAAATGGACAGCAGTTCTCATGGCCCCACCAATTGTGTAGAAGTCTCTGCTCTTGTTACTGCTATTTCTCTATCTCTGGTTTGCTCTGTCTACTTCCCTTGCTGTTATTAACATTATCATTCTCCCTCCTCTACCTCGTGGCTTCTCTTTCCTGCCCCCTCTCTTGGTCTGTACTTCATTTGGCTCTCATTCAGAGTTATGAAAAGAGAGATCAAAGTAAATTTAATTGACCATTATTCAATTCAGCATGAGTGTGTTGGGCAGAGTTCTCAGGCTAAAATTCAGGGGTTCCTGCCAGCTCATAAATAATTGCCTTTGGTTGAGGAGCTGAACTTCCGGAGCTAAATCGAACGTCCTGGTTGTGACTGCCGTGATAGGTCAAAGGCGTGGTCATTTATACACAGAGCTACTTATTTCAGAAGTGAGTAGCTGCCACTTAAAACTTAATGACAGGGATTACAAACTCCTCATGCCTCTAAAGGGCCAAGGGTACCGGTGAATCGTGAATCGGAGAGCCCGTGCCCTAGTTAAAGGGGCAACCTCTACTCAAGTTTTAGTCAGTCGGTGCCATGTGGCAATATAGGTCCCATGTTGCCAGGTCTTCCATGTGGCAATATAGGTCTCATGTTGCCAGGTCTTCCATTTCTTTTCAAAAAAGAAAAATCAGAAGTCCAGATTTCTCTAAAATCTCTTAATTTTTATAGCAACTATCTCTCAGTAATTGTTGGCAACTATTTTAAATATTGTTCAGGCTAACGAAACACATCTGTGGGTTAATAATTTGTGATTCTGGCTTTAAAGGATGTCTGATGTAGCTTTCTTCCCTAATGAGGCCGGCCAGATGAGGCCCAAGTATTAGAGAGCAGGCCAGCATAGTGGAAAGAGAGTTACTCGCTCTGTGATTTTGAGTTAGCTTTCTGAACTCGGAGCCCTTTCTCAGCTCACAAGGCAGTTTTGAGGATCAAACTCAACTACCCCAGAAGCAATTTCTGATCCTCCTCCCTATTAATAGCCTCCCCCCATTACCTTGCTTTATATTTTGTATGTCATTTATCACTAGCCGACATTATAGTATGTATTTATTCCTACTTGTTTATTACCCATCAGTATAGCCGACTACCTAGTACAGTGTCATAAAGATATACGTGGAGAGAATGGATGAATGATGAAAATATTTGTAGACTGCAAATGGATCGTGTTTATGAAATCATGGATTATTTAACTCGTTCAGTAACGTAGGGAGCACTCTGTTGACATCCAGAGGAAACAAGTGCTCACAGCAAGGTAACCTGCCTGACTTCTGGTTGTGCGAAGGTTAGCCGATGAACTGCACATGCCGTCTCTCCCCGAAATGATGTTTGGAGACAACGTTTTAAGAATTCAGCATGGTTCTGGCTTTGGGATTGAGTTCAACGCTACGGATGCGCTGCGATGCGTGAACAACTACCAAGGCATGCTGAAAGTGGCCTGCGCCGAGGCGTGGCAGGAGAGCAGGTGAGGGCCCGGGCGGCCCGGGGGGAGCAGGAGGGAGCCGAAGGAGAGCTCCAGGCATGGTGTATGTATTTTGTCGGAATGCAGGGCCCGTATGGTTATTAAAGTCGACAGCTGGATCATTCTTGAATTAATTTTTCTCATCAACAAAATGGAGGTTAGTTACTCCACCTCTTGAATATTTGTTGAGTTGAATTGAATTACACCTGAGCTGAGCTATGCAGTACACCCTATTTTAACATTCCCGTTTTTGAAGAAAAATGCTTACGATTTGTCTTGAAAATTTGAGGAGCTTTGAAGTTAAGAAAAATGTATTTTCTTTGAGAATCAAATCAGCAGTTATTTCCTTTGTGACTGTTAAGTACTCGGTACCTTGCAGGAAGCAAAGAGGACTGAACCTCATTTTAAACCGCATCCTCAGGCAGTGGGCAGGTTAATTGGAAAGACGACATCGGCACATGACAAGTTAAATAAAACAGATGTGCAGGAAAGAAGAGAAAGATCTGTGTTAGTGAATTATGACAAGCATATGTATTTGGTAGCACATCTCATGTTATCTGTAGACTGTAATTTGGTGTGACACGAATACAGATGATCTATGCTCTGCATCACCAAATCTGACCCTTTTCATTTTGGTATTTGAGGACGGAGGGCGAACACTCCAAGGAGGTTGTTAAACCATACGATTGGACCTATACGACAGATTATAAGGGCACATTACTTGGAGAATCACTCAAGTTAAAGGTAAATCTTATTTTATGAGTCATTGTCTTGAACAGTCTTAGCATTAGAACTTTCTAGTAATGGGTTATTTTTTGCTACTACTTTCATTCTACTTTCCGTTGTGGGAGGCTTCAGAACCCGATGTGAGGGACTTTTGTGTCTTGATTATTAGCAGAAATTAAAAGGCCAGAGTGGAACAGTTTTTATTCCTAAAAGTGTGGTCGGTAGCAATGGCAAACTGCCTTAATGTTATCATTATTATCAAGAAGCATTAAAATGTATCCTTGATGTGATGTGTTAGGTGATTTAGACAGAACCTGCTAGCTAGTAGCTTCCAGTTCTACAGTTGAACAGACTCGTGGGCTAATAGGACTTTTGGCCAGACAATTTGTCCTGCCCACACTCTGCGTGAGCCTGGCAGGACTTGAGGCAAGTGACTGAATCCATCTATCCGAGTCTTAGTTTATCAGTAAACTGGGTAAACAGAAATGCTTGCCTCGTGCAGGGCTTTGATATGAGATAAGCTGTGGGGTGCTCTCAGCGACTTTGAAAGCTCTGTGCTGCTGTGAGTTTGCACCTGCGTGAGCCCTGCTTACGGGGGCCCTACTAAATGACACTGGCGAGGCGGGATTGGTAGGTCTCACACTGGGAGCTTAGCTCTATTTTGAAATCATACAGTGTGACCAAAATGAGGTTTGGTTTAGGTTGCAGTCTCTAAATATCACCTTCTGTTATAGAGAACAAAATTATTTCCGTGTAACATGAAAAGTGGTTACTGGAGACCCTGTATCAGATGTTGGCACTTAGGCAGAAATGTTACTGTCGGGGTTGTGTATGGGCTCCTTGTCCCTGCAAAGAATTTTAGAGTCTTGGGAAGATAGACGTTCATAGCAGGAACTTAATCCTTGTCTTCAGTTGCTACTGCTCTGCATCCCAAGCCTTAACTATTTTTCTGTGCTGCTTCCAAGAAAAAACATAGGTTTTGAGAGAAAACGTATTCATTCACTCATTCTCGGAGCCGTCCTTTACATCCTCGTCGGGGAGGGAGGCTCCGCAAGTCCCTTATGATGCCTCATAGGTTGATGTCCTCTCTCCTCACTCCTGATTGATAAACTTGGCAAATTGCCTAGGCCGTTTGACATTTCACTGCCAGGAGCGAGGAGGTGGGAACTTGTTTTACCCCGACACCGTTTGGATGATGACTAATTTTGCAGGCTGACTTAGGAGAAGCCTCTGGGAGGCCATGCAGTAGCATTAGCTGCTCGCCTACGTCTTCAGCACCTTAAACATTTTTTCATGTGCTCCTTCTTAAATATTTTCTTTCAGGTTGTACCTACAACAGACCACATAGATACCGAGAAATTGAAAGCCAGAGAACAAATTAAGTTTTTTGAAGAAGTTCTCCTGTTTGAGGATGAACTTCATGATCATGGAGTTTCAAGCCTAAGTGTGAAAATTGTGAGTATTATGATTTTTGTTTAAAATCTTTCTTCCGTTCCTGCCATTGGTCAAAAACGTAAGGCTCACTTTCAGTCATAGTGCCTTAACATGATGTCACATAAAGATCCACTTGGGTCTAGAGGATATCCTACTATATCCATTATAAAATTCACAAAATCAGTATATTGTTTTGACTTCAGTTTAGCAAGCATTTATTAAAGACCTGCCTGACCACTTTGCAGTTATTATTTGATTTGAATGAAAACTATGGCTTAATTTTCACATTTTGAATTCAAAATGATTTTGAAAGGCTCTGCAGACAGCCAGGTGGATGTCATTTAAAGAAGTGACCCACATGTCAGGACTTCGTGCACCATTAAACCACACTGCGGTTTCCAGCACAGACGTCGAAGCAGAACTGACAAGTGTTATTCCCTTGAGGGACAAATCACTCCCGTTAATAGCGCTGCTGGTGGTGGAATGTGCTTAATAAGAAAAGTAAGCAGGCCACACACAGTTATTCCCGTTCGCTTACTTTTAGGTTGTAACTGGGTTTCTAGCGCTTTCCTGAAAAACTGCATCTGAAACTTTTGTATTAAATACCTCATCCTCTAAGACCTAGCTAAAGTGTCACCTCCTCTGTAAGTCTTTCCACAGCGGGTTAAGTAGCCCTTCTCCATCCTCCTATAAGTACTTTGTTTTAAACTTCTCCATCATAGTACTCAGAAGGTCTGTCAAAGACGGGCCCCCGCATCAAACATTGTCCTCGAAGCATAATGATTATGGGCGCTGTGATCTAAACAGTAGTAAAGCATGAAAACAATAAATCAGAAGCAGCAATACATTTGTTTTAAGGTCAGGATTTTCTGTAGAATGATAGGATTTTGGAATTGTAGTGAATTTTTAGAGAATCATTTAGTTTAGCCTCCGTATTATCTAGATGAGGCCCCCAAAGACTAGTTTACCTAAGGTTGTGAAACTAATTAGCGAGTTTTCTCTGAACTAAGGTGTGTCATTGTCCTAGTATTAGATCATCATTTTCCTGGCACCTTACTCCCTGTTCACCTGTTGCTCCCTGCTTTTACCTTTCGTCATTTACCTTGGTTCACTCTGACTCGTGCAATCATTCATGTACCTTTCTACTTGTCTCCCCAAAACTGATGATGTCGAATGCTCATTATGAGTGCACAGTTGGGCGTGCGTTTGTGTTCCAGCAGGTGGGCACGGGGGGAGCACGCGTTTTTGTAGACACGGGTGTTGGAGAGAGTGTGCATGTGAGTGTTCTATTTGTGTAACAGAGAAAACAGCATGTCTCAGACCGAAGAGTATTGTCATCATCATTGTGAAGTGTTTTCTTCTCGCCTAGTGTAACTTCTTATAAGTCATACGATAGGATTGGATTTCTGAAACGCCTGTAAGGATTTCATTAAAATAGTGTTCTTCCTGGATTGGTTTCTTTCTAACCATGTATCAGATATTGCGCTAAATAAAATAAACGCCCTCATTTCTGGCTTAGAGGTAATGGGTATGGACAGATGAAGTTCTCTCGTATGGAAGCAAAGACTAGCCTGAGAAATACGGTACAGGCGAGAAACCAGGCGTGTGGTGCCTGGGAGGCCAAGGGACTAGAACTTCTCAGGAAGGGGACGCAGGTCAGCGTTGTGCCGTAAAGGGACCTGGTGAGCTAGAGTGGCACCGTGTCCTTGAGACTAAAACTGGTTTTGTTGGGTTTGGCAATCAGGACGGCGAGAGCAGGTTAAGTTGCTTGGTTGGAGGTAAATGACACGTGGAGGTAGAGACCAGACTTTCACTCGCTGGTGTGGGGGGAGAAACAGATGTGGCTAGGAGGGAACATGAGCTTGACAGAGGTGTGTGCGTGCGTGCGTGTGTGTGTGTGTTGTATTTTAAATACGGGGAAGACCTGAGCACCTTTTTTTTTAAAGAAATTTTTTAAAAAATTATTATTTATGCCTATAGCACCTGGTCTTCCTAGGTGGTCTCCCATCCAGGCCCGACCCTGTACTAACCAGGCCCGAACCTGCTTAGCTTCGGAGATCAGACATTGGGCTTGTTCAGGGTGGCATGGCCATAGACCATGGACTGTGGCTCCACTGGGGCACGAGCCCAGGTCTTCTGCATGTAAAGCAGACGTGCTGACTGCTGCGCTATGAACCACGTCCAGACCCGAGCTTCTTTAGGTCCACGGGAAGGAGTCCTAGAGAGAGGGCAGAAAAGGGTGAACTGAGGATTCCGCGGATGAGCAGGGGAGGAGTGGAAGGGGCTTGAGCCTTTGCTCTGGTGAGACGCCATGCTAGATGCTTGTCTGCATCATCTCATGTAGCCCTCAGGCAAGTTCTCTGAATACTTTCATGTCCGTATTTTACAGATGAGGAGAGGGAGGGTCAGAGAGGGTGACCTGCCCAAGGTCACGTGCACAGTGAGTAGGTCTGACTCTGTGCCCTTGCTCATAACCCTTGGGATCTAGGTTAGCCCCAGACAGAAGAGGGAGCTGCTGCTTCCACGGTGGTGGGAGAGAAGGCACACAGGGTCTGGGAAGTCCGCCTCCATTCCAGGGGGCCCCAAACCTGGAGCTGCTCACAGTTACCTAGGTCAGCGATTTAGTGGTCTTTTACACTGTAGGACAAGGAATGTTTCTTACTTGATGACACTTAAAGTAGGACACTTGCTGTGTGTGTTGAATGGAAAGGTGGGTGGGCAGATGTGGGAATGGAGGACGTGGGTCAGCAAAGGCTTTTTAGAGGATGGGGCCCCTGATCTGGGTTCTCGGTGTGTAAATTTGTCCTGCCGGATCAGGGCGGGGCCTGGCGGTGGAACACGTGACACCAACATATTCTCAGAGCTGGGGGCTTGGGAGAGTGGCTCATCAATTCAGCCTGTCCCATCATCGGCTGCTGCCGGAGAGTGAACCCTGGAGATGACCTCCAGATCCCTCGCTGGCCGAGGGCTTTAACTGGCCTTTGTCCATGGCGCTTTTTCTGACTTAAAATGTACATTTTCCCGATTGCTTTCAAATAGAATGGGAACCATCCCAGATTATTTTTAGTGTAACAAAGCTTTCCAATGAGCTTCTGAAGCAGGATGTTTTTAAGGACGACCTTAGAGCTTTCCTCCTTGCCAGGAGTTTGGGGTACGGAGTATATCGATGTCGTCTCACTTGCCTCTGTGTCTTTTAACCTTGGTTGCAAAACTGATAGAAAGTTTCTAATTGCTTTAGAATTGCAAAACTTGATGCCTATGAATGTTTGTCTTTAGTTTCCATAAGACTCATACATCATTCAAAAGAAATGCGATAGAAACTTGCAAGCTACTTTTATAAGCAAAGCGACTTACCTTCTATCCCTCATATTCTTGAGTGGAACCTTTTCGGTTGCTCTTAATTTATTTCGCTGTTTCAGGTTTTGAAGTGATTTTTTTCCACCTTAATTTTCCATTCTAAACCTAGATGATTTTTACTTAAAAAAAAAAAAAAGCCCCGGGTGAAAGGGTGGGCCCCGGGCTCTGCACCTCCAGGTCTGGGACGAGCAGCATGAGGTTCCACGGCTTAACGTCACTTTCGATGGCTTTGATGTTGAATGGCATCACCTACATCTAATTATAAGGTGTTTAGTTCCGAAATTAATTTTTTTTGTTTTTCTAAATGAGTTTCTCTCAGCAGCGTTTGTTTTTAGGTTAGAATTTCGTGCCCTGAGTAACAGAAATCTAAAGAGAAGCTGTGTTATTGCTAATAGGTTAGTTTTTAACTTTCAGAGAAAATAAGTTTTCCGTCTACTGAATCCTGGCAGCGCTGTGATGCTCTGTAATGGCCGTGACAGCTCCTGGCCGGTCCCGTCCTGGCCGGTCCCGTCCTGGCTGGTCCGGTCCTGGCCGGAGCCGGGAGAGAGCGCTGTCCGCCTTCGGCATCCGTGTTGTGCTTGGGAGTCGTCCTGGGAGGAACACGTTTCCCCTATGGCACAAAGGAACCGGGATGATCAACAGTAGAACGTAAACAAGGGTTTGAGCCTTGGAGCTAGGAAAGAGAACGTCTAGGGGAGAGATTTCTGTATACTGCCACTTCCTCCCTCCTCCAATGTAACAAATATTTAATTTTTATAAAAATATTAATGTACTTTTTTTCTGTTTTCAGAGAGTAATGCCGTCTAGCTTTTTCCTGCTGTTGCGGTTTTTCTTGAGAATTGATGGCGTGCTCATCAGAATGAACGACACGAGACTTTACCACGAGGTAGCTTCCCACTTAACGAGCACACTAATTGATGTTGGGCCGCTTCTTGTTGCTTCATTGTCTGTTTGAGAATTTGAAATTAAATAGTGCTTTATATTTATGGCAATCTTTCTAACCATTAAGATCGGTGTTTCACAGTCACTGTTGACTGCAGTTGCCAAAACATCACATCTTCTTTTCTGAAAGTTCTGGCAGAAAGTGTTTTCTACAGGACACTCCCTACCTGGGGGAGGGGAGTATGCTTTTTAAAAAAGTCTTATATGTCTTTAATCTAAGAAAACTGTCCCTTAACTCTCTTCCCTTAGTATGTATTGTTTATGTGAAGAACCGATATTAGAAATAGCAATCACATGGCCTCCTGAAATTTGTGTACCATGATTATTCAGGTAATTATTCTAAAGCATGACAGCTCTGTGCTCCATCTGAAGGAAATATTAACACATGAGGTTTGTAAAAAAATAAAGTGTTAAAAAAGTGGAGGGAGGCTTGAGTTATGACCATTCTTCCGGTAGCTTCATGGCAGCCTGTCCTTTCTGAACGAGTTTTTACCTTCAGATTTGTGATCATGTAGGATGATGAATTAGAGAAGAGACCCTGGGTATCACGCAGGGTGGTCACTGTAATGGTCACCTCTTACAGTACCCCGAAGAAATACTAAAAGTTGGCTGCATTTTTCTCCCTTTGAAAGGGTGAAATCTAAATTTTAAAAAATACTTATGTTTTAACTCAACGATATTGAGTTTTTGAGGAATTACTCTAAAAAGATTCTATTATATTATAATCCACAAATATGAATCAGACAGTTGCCTAGGGTTGTATGTATATGGATGTCCATGGCACTGTTGTTTGTAACCCAAAATGGAGGGAAAGAAGATGCTTGGTGACCATTGAATGGGCATTGATTAAGTTGTCTACTTTATATCCGTGTAGTAGAGAAATGACAACCATTACATCAATGGCAGAGAATTATAGTTAACTGATTCGAAAGGATGTGTATAAGATTATGGTTTATACTCTCTTTACATACTTCGTTATTTGATTTTTTTAAATAATGAGCACTAATCTACCTTTATAGATATAAAAGATTGAAACTTTAGGGAGTTTAATCTTGTGGTTTTCTCTTATTGAAAAGTATTACCTCCCCCCAAAAATTGTAATAAATTGCTGTTTTAAAACCTAACTTAAAAAAATCTTCAATGGGAAACATCGAAGTACCCCAAAAAATGATTTTAAATAAGCAGTTTGGCAGGAATTTTGTGGAAATAGGAGAGAATAAAGTATGTTAAAATTCTTTTTTTGGAACATAAAAGTGACCATAGTCGTGTGAGTAGATGATAATATTTACAGCTTAAGGAAAAGATTCAGTAACGAACTTGAACTAATATTAAAATCTCTTGCATATCTCACTTATATACATAATTATTTTCAAAGTAAAACCCTTGCTTGTGTTTCTCTTACATGGTAATTATCAAATCTGTTCACATATTGGTATCTGATGTTACTGTGATTTATAGGGATTGAAATTAATAATTCGAATTCTCGAGAGTTAAATAGCACTTACCTCACTGAGGAATAAGATAGTCTTCATGCTACTTTCACAAACTACTAAAATGTAAGCAGTTCTGTTTAATAGAAAGGGTTATAAAATCAATATAAATAAATTTGTTGCAACTTTTTTTATTTTCAAACACAGGCCGACAAGACCTACATGTTACGAGAATATACATCACGAGAGAGCAAGATTGCTAATTTAATGGTACAGTATTTAAGTATCAGCTTTTAGACATTGAATTTTTATGTTTCATTTTAAATATGGTACCCGCCCCCCCCCCATGCCTCACCTGTCCTCCCAAATCTATATCCCTAAGCCTATTCATTCACTTAAAGGGCGATGTAGGAAAAATCCTGCTCAGGTATAACTTTTTTGAGCTTACCTCAAATCCAAGAAGAGTTAAGAGTTGTTAGGTACCTTAGCCATCATCCAATCTAACATCCACATTTTATTCTGGAAAAACTGAGACCCAGAGGTGTAAATTACCCTGAGTCATGCACGTAGCACCCACTAGACGTCCTCTCCACCTGCCAACTGCCACCTGCCACCTTGCAGTTTCCCACCACCCAGTCTCCTCTTTCCCCCTAAGTGACTTGTTGGTTGTGGCATAATTTCTCTTTATTTTTGCTTCCTGGGACGTGTAAAGGGCTTCCTTGGCACTTAGAATTCTATAACGAGTTGCTTCAAAAGTGATTCTTCCCTGCAGACTTGACATTCTTTTTCCACCCTTTGTGCTTATTTCTGGTCTGGGTGCAGAGTGTACGTGGCTCAGACTAGTCACGTAGATTCCACTGTAGACCACACACTGGGCGCTGACTAAAGGCTGCTGCTCCCAGCGTACCAAGGCAGCGGGGAAGGGAGCGTGGATTAAGACGTAGTAAATTCTTAGGACGTTTGCGGCGGCATCGTAGATGCCATATCCCTATGATATTTGAGGAAATCATTCAGCGACAGGTAGAGTCAGTAACGAGAGATGTGCTATTGTTAGGGACACTTAGCGATGCTCCTTATCTCCGCGTCCCGCCCTGCATTTAACATCCGCACGCTTTGTGAACGCTCGAACCAAAGCATTTCTAAAAAGTATCAACGCGATAACTGAATATAGGCTAATGTGATTTGTATGTTTCCTAGCATGTTTCACCTTCCCTCTTCACGGAACCTAATGAAATATCACAGTACTTACCGATAAAGGAGACAGTTTGTGAGAAGCTAATATTTCCAGAAAGAATTGATCATAACCCCGCAGACTCACAAGAAAATACACCTGTGGAGTAGCATGTGACGTGCCATATAGTCACCATGGAATCTGACTGGGGACCTTGGCTATTTGAACGGGGTATTTTTATTATGAGAATTAATTGCCTTGTCAATGCGCATATTTTCTGTAGCCTTAAAGGAAAAAAAATAAAGACTATCGCAGGCAGGCTCCACTCAGCCGCCGTGTGTGTACTGTCTGTCTTCAGTTCATATCCCAGATTCATATTTCCTGGAGGTAAATTTGGATTTCTAAATTGTCACAAAGTAGGACGTCATCAGTAGTCTCATGAGCAGTGGGCATAGTCTGCATCCGTCGTGAGACACTGAGGACGTTGATTCTGATCGCCGAGCCGCAGCCCCTGTGGCTTTCATGGCGTGTTGGTCGTGCGTGGTGAAGCACTCACTTGTCACCATCGGCTCTGTGCTGTTTCTTCGCACTTCTGGAGTCTGGACTTGCCTCCTGGGAAACTGACCTGTGCTCCAAAGGTCTTCACTCACAAATTTAAAAATATACATTTCCCCCCTAAATTTAAATTGGCTTTTGAAGTTAAAGTTTTGGACATAGAACCAGATAACCTGGTATTTTGGAGAACGTGAACTGTCGTGTCTGTGGACACGCGTGAACGCGGCCGGCCACCAACCGGACCGGCAGAGCGGCTGTCCTTGGTCTTCAGGTGCGTTTTCTTCTGTCTGGTCCTGCTCCTGCCGGCAGCTTTTGCTACCATCTTTCACGCAGCCGCTGGACCGATAAGCCCGTCGAATCTCGAAGTTGATATTGGTCTTAAAAAGTTTGAAGAGTTAATAGGGATTGTTTTAAGCACATATTACACCAACCCCTAAAGCAACCAGATTAATTTTCTGCTTAAATGTTTGAGAGGTAGCTGTAGAGGAGGAGGGAACTTCTTTTTAAATATAAAAGCCAGGTTTTTCTATTTTAAGTTTGATTTAATATTATAGGGAATCCAGTAATTAGTGCAAGACCTAGGTAGTACAGAAGGAATACAAAAATAAATTTAAAATTCATTTGGTTATTTTGATGATGACCCTTTAAATATTTTATGTTCTTTCCTGCTTTTATACATGGTCTTCATAAAGTAGAAAGTGGTTATAAAGCACCAAGTAAACAATTACTGGAAATAGGTTTTTAAAAATAACTTTTTACAGGGCAGGGGAAAAAATATCACTGTTTCTTTCTGGTTTGAACTAACTTGTACATCATATTTTTCCACTTGATAGATACACCGTTAATTAAGAATATTTCATTAAAAGTATTAGCAAAGCCCTTCAGGTATTGGCCTAAAGATGAGTTTTAGTGAAACAATACAATTGGATAAATGTTCATTGCACAGACTCTAGTGTCTTGTTGTGTGTATTGTTATTTAGCTAATTTTATTAGCTAAATTTGGTCACAAATGGTTTTGGTATTTGCCTTCCGCTGCATCACCTGCAAGGTATAAGAAATCAGGATTTTGTTGACTTAAAGAAAACACGTGGCATGTTCATTGTATATTAAATATACCTGTATTTAATATTTTCTCTTAGGACAGGAAAGTGTATATATTGTACTCAGCTTTCTGTTTTGTTTTATTTGCCATGCAGATTTGAATAGAACAGACTCTTTGTTCATATAAATTATAAATGAAAAACTTGTAAGAATATTCGTTAGTTGAAGTTTTTGGGCAACATCATCATATGCATACATATTTAACTTGATTCAGATGTCTTAGAGTCAGTCTTAAATTACTAATTTTGACAATCCATTGTTAAAAATTGTAGGGCATCAAAAGAATTGACCTTTTTTTCATAGAGGGTGGGTGGTGCATAGGAGAATGTACTTCTGAAAATTGCATGAGTTTATTCCTGCAGAGAATACCAAGAAAACCTGTATTTGCCCATTGCAAAACAAGACATATACCATTTTATATTTATTTGTCCCAAGTGTCTTTTTGTAAGAGGAGAATAAACAATAAGGAATTACTGATCTTTGTTTTGCTATTTCATTTATTTCATTTTTTTCTTGAAGCTTAATTTAAAAATGGTCTAGCATACTTTTCTCATTTGTGCTTCTGTTTTGAATTTGGTCAGCATAGTAGCCAGACTCTCCAGACAGATTATAAATGAAAATATAACAGGTAGTTATGAATAATTCCCAGGTTGGCTTTGGGGCTCTTCCTCTTCTCCTCTGTCCTCAGTACTTCTGTGGACATTGTAGCTAGCCAGTGTTTTCTGTGTATTGAGTTAATATTTTCTGTTTTAGAAAATATAAATACCTGTTATATGTATAATTCCATTTAGTTTTGAGTACCGTGTGTCTTATCTGGTGCTAGAAGGGATTACAATAATGAAGAGAGAATAGTTTATGTTTTCATGGGTTTCAGTGTATATATTGTACTTATTTATATTTATATTAGTGATACATGTCTAATGGAGGAGAGAATGTCACTCCAAACTTAAGGAGAAAAGCGGGTAATCTACAGAATTATAGCTTTTTTTGAGTGTATCAGAGAGCTGAGGGTGCGAGGCAAACCAAACTGAATCCTGGAGTGATGAACCTTCCGACGAGAGATGGGACGCACAGATTGCTTCATCTCAGAGAGAAGATGAAAGAAGGCGGCGGCCACTGCACAAGCAGGTGAGAAAAGGTTAGGTAACATTTTAACAGATTTCTTAAATGCTACGTGTGGGCTAACATCAGTTTGGAACAGCCGAGAGTCCCAAATAAGGGGACTTGATACACACTTCCTCAGAGGTCTACACCAGGTACTCACGGAGTGGGGCAGAGGACCGCAAAACCCTGTGCGTGGCGCAGGCAGGCAGGAGGTGTGCGGGTTAGGTAGGAAGCCCTGCCCGACCCCACAGGTCACAGAGACACCTCTCCCTTCAGCTCAGGGTGTACCCTGAAGGTCTGTGAGGCCTGGGAAACCGTACAAATGGAAGTCCAAACGTCATATGTCTTCATATTTAATAGCTATAAATCAAGCTAACAATGCCACGTCCCGGGCTCTCCATATACTGTTTCCTCCCCATCGTAACTTACAGAGGTAGTCATTTATGTCCATTTTACAGATGAGAAAACTGAGGATGAGATTAACTAACTTGCTCGATGCCACACAGTATTAAGTGATGGTGCTAGAGTTGCAGCTACCACATCTTCCTAACTCCACAGCAGATGGACTTTCCTGACATTTGAAAGATGTGTAGGAATTTACATGAGTGGAACCAGGAGGTAAGGGGTATTTAGGTAAAAGCAACAGCATTGTTACTGAAGAGCTGAGGTATAAACTTAGCAAAGCATTTTGAGTATTCGTGATGAGCTGCACAAGGGGTGTAATTACAACGGATTTGAATAGGGTCCTATGCAGATCCCTTTGCCTGGCCTAGTTGTAATAACATCTAACAGGCCCAAGTTCTTGGTGTGGACCTGGAGAAGGAATATATCTGCCAAAGACTCCTTGTGGTTAACTGGCAGCCATTGGCAAACTGGGGTCTCACACACACCTGCTGGCTGAACCGACACTTATAAAGGAGTTCCTGGTATGGTCTTTTGACCAATCAGCTGAGACCTGCTGATTTCAATCCCAAGGGATAGCTATGTCCTCCTTTGCATCTTTACTAACCAACCAGAGCAGCTCTATAACTACCAATCAGAACACCTGGTTCCAACCACTTAGGACAGTGCTGTGTGGACCAATCAGCAAATTAGGAGTCCTTATTTGCATAAAAGGGACCAATCAGGGACCAGGGTGGGAACTTTATAAAAGCGGGCCTCTCCTTTGTCTTCAGGAATGCACCTTGGGTTTCTGCTGGGAGGTTGTGTCTTAGTTTGGCAATACTTGAGTAATGGTTCCTTTTAAGGCACCTCAGATGGTGGGCTCTTGTTGGTATTGGGTTGGTGGCAGTGGCCTTTTGTTAACATTGGTAGCATCTAAATTCTCTTGGTGAGTACAACAGCCCCAGTCTCTCCTGAGTGTGGGGGAGGGAGGACGCTCTAATACAGTGATCCCCAGCCCCCAGGGGGTTTTGGCAGTACCCTCCCTGGCCTCTTAAGGAACCTGGCTGCTCAGCAGGAGGTAAGCCGCAGGGAGGGAACGAAGCTTCATCTGTATCTGCAGCTGCTCCCCAGCGCTAGCATCACTGCCTCAGCTCCGCCTCAGATTGTCAGGTGTGGGATTCTCATAGGAGCACCGGTCCCTGGTGCCAGAAAGGTTGGGGACTGCTGCTATAGTGCTCCTGGCAAACTCTCTGTGGATTTGTTTTTCGAAGCCAATTTAATCTTACCTTAGCTTTGCAGACACCCTCTGGCAAGCAGTTTGAGGTGAGAGCCCGTGTCTGGTCTCCAGCCCTGTCCTGGGGTAAAGCGGATTCTCCAGCATAGACTGGGGGGAGGGGGTCCAGTTTGAGGCCAATTAGACAAACCAACACCCATCTAATCCTTTCCCTGCTCCCTCATTCCAGACCTACTGGGCCCTCGGGTTTCTGCCCACCCCACACCTCTGGATGCATTCCCGGTTGGAATTAGTATTTTTCTTTTTAGTGTTTCCACAAAGCTCGTTGTAGCCTGAACTTACTCCAATTGGCCTCCAGGGATTTCAAGAAATTGTCTCCACGGTGGCTGCAATCAGAAGGCGGACTGAGCAGAGCAGGGCTTCCGCGTGTGTGCCCACCCACGTGGTGGGCGCAGGTGGCCCACCCACCTGGTAGGGAGCCTGCACCGGGCGGCGCTCCGCGTTTGCTGAGTGAACCGGGAGGACTCGGGACGCGGCCCCAGACCCGAATGCCGTTTAGCAGGGCTGGGTGGCTCTCACTTCCCACTCTACCAGCGGGTCCCCAGCACGCTACCAAAACAAGCCCGTAAGATCGGGCGGGGCGTGGGCGGGCGGCGGGCGCCTGCGCGGGCCGGGGCCAGGTGGGCAGGCACCTGGGCGGGGCGCGCGGCGGTCGGGCCCCGCGGGCGGCGCACCCGGAAGGGCCTGGGACAGAGCAGCGCAACAGGCGGCGGCGCGGGCGGGCCGCGATGGACAAGCTGAAGAAGGTGCTGAGCGGGCAGGACGCCGAGGACCGGGGAGGCCTGGCCGAGGTGAGTGCGCCCCGGGCCGCGGCGGAGGTTCGCGGGGCCTGGGGAGCGCCGGGTGCTGGCCGGGGGAAGCCGAGGCCGGCTCCAGGATTTCCTGGAAAGCAGCTCCCTCCCCCCATCACCCCCCCCATCAGCCCCCCACCACCTGCCCCTCTCGCCGCCGCCGCGTCCCCGGCTGGGCTCCGCTCGACCCGCGCCCACTCGGCGCCCCGGGGCGGCCGGGCGCTGGCCCCGGCCGTCGGCTCTGTTTACTCGTGCGCTGCGCCCCATCCCCCCGCGCGCGGAGGGCGGCGCTGGAGCGGAACCCCAGAAACTTCTGCGGGGGGAGGCGGCGTCCCGGGGCTGTGGGGTGGGGCGGGATCGGGGGGCGACGCTGCCACCGGCCTTGCGCACGTCCCCTTGTGACCTGCCTCGACCGCGGGTCGCCTGCGCGCGGTCCCCACGCGGACTCCGCGGACCCTGGGGCCCCCTGAGACCGCGCGCTTGTTTGTTTCGTGGGGAAGGTTTCGGTGGAGCGGAGCTCTGCGCGCTAATGCCCTGTGCTCTAGAACCCCACGGAAGGTCTGTTTCCTATCTCGTGTGCTTTTTGTTTTTGTTTTCCTTTCCGCATAGCAACATCTTTGAGTTTTCGGTGTGTGTTCCATGGGCCTCAGTTTCCCCACCTGTAAAATGAGGACGTGGAACAAGATGATAGGGCTTCATTCGACTGGAAACCTGTTCTTCCTTCCTTTTAATCAGTGTCTCTGGTGGATTTCTGCATGCCTCTTTCACCCACTCTGGGGGGCGCTGATTTTATTCTAAGTTTTGGGTACCTCCACCCTTCTCTGAAATCTCACAAGCCCAAAACTTACTCTGTGCATCTTCACCTTGAAGAGGCACTAGGAATCGAGTGTTGTAGAAACTGAGGTTTAACTTTTTTTGGTCATTTCAGAACAGCTCTATAGGTTCTTTTTAATTTTTTTGCCTTTATTAACTGGCCAAGGCTCAGGAATAGTTTTATGAGTTTTTTTGTTCTCGATTTCTGGCTTCTGTTATGAACTCTCAAGTCAAACCTCCAACTGGGCCTAAGAAAACTTCGGTGGTTGACAGCTCTGCTTATCTGAAGCTGGTTATGTCCCATGCACTGTCCACAAGCTTTTCTGAGAGGCTGGGGCTCCAGAGGGGGGAGGTTCTCAGGGCTGGGGGAGGACGGCTGACCACGGGATGATGCAGAGGCTACACGTTTAGAAAATAACCACGAAGCAGTGGACGGACCCTCAGGAGTGGATGATGCAGTTCAGACTGGGAACCAAATGCCGAGTTCGTTTTTATCTGAAATGGTGACTGCCTGTGTTGGACACAGTGACGAGCTTTAAAATGTTGTAAGCTCAGGCATGTGTTAAATCTATTTTAAAAAGAGTAGGTGCTTCTCTCTTGTTCTAAAATACTGCTGTCAGTTTTCTCTATTTTTCTTTCTTTTTTTTAAAGTTTCCTCTTTCTGAGTGTAGATTCCTGTTTACAGCCATCATCGAATGTCACTTCCTGAGTCGCAAACTCCTGGGAAACATTTTATCACCGGCTGAATTCATTTTCAGAGTTATTTTTTGGCTCAGTGTTTACTTATTAGGTCGGGGCCTCCTTTAGGGTGTGGGTCCTGACTGGCTTGTCCGTCACTTCCACAGCTTTAAGGGTAGCAAAGCTGGCCGATGCTGTGGCGAAATTTGTTTTGTGTGGTAAGTTGGACAGCTGGCCTTAACGGCTCTTCAGATTCCCTGTGTAAGCTGTTGGAGGTCACCAGAAGGGAGGGCTTTTTAAAACTTTTCCTATTTTGATGCAAACAATAAAAGTACTACTGGTTCTGTTTCTCCGACCAGGAAACTAGGGGATTATAGAAATGGCCACGTTGACTCCCAAGTAGCCTCTGACGAGTTTTCTAATACTTTATCTTCACAACTGTACCTTCGGTTGTTAGGGCCACTGACCCTCTTCCTAAAGGGACAGATTTTACGTTTCTTCAGAGGGTTCCAGGGACGACAAAGGTGGTTGGAAGGCACAGGAGTGAGGCTGGCTTCCTTTCCCAGCTTCTGGTTGCCAGCCTGGGTTCCTGAGCAGTGATTAGCTTTACGTGTCTTTGGCAAGTGCCAGCCTCGCGTCCGGAGTCAAAGGGACCTTTGTGCGTAACAGCCGGTCAGACAGCCCGCGAGCAGCCCGCCTCCGGGTGCAGTCCGGTGCTGCTTCAGCGACTCTGATCTCCAAAAAGCGTACAGTTTCCAGCAGTGAATTGAGAGTCGTTTCATGTCAACCAAGTTCGTTCTCATAAATTGGCAGTAAGAAGCGTTAGGCTTTCTCCGAGTCCAGTGAGAAGTGCAACGACAGCTTCTCCCCGCCTGTGACCGAGAACTTGCAGCCACAGAGAGTGGAAAAGGACAGCGATGACAAGTTAGCATGCCCTCCCCCCTGTTTTGGTTAGTAGGGTGGCATTTGGATGGAATTCAGCTCGGGCGCCTGGGAGAAGCAGAGTGGCACTTTCTTTCTGAAGGCGGAAAGCGGAGCGCTTCCTGCTGCCGTGATTTTGGTTTTTACAAGGGCGTCAGTCGCACCGTCCTGTTGAGACTGTTTAGTCTCCTAAGTGCCAGGGTCAGTTCAAGTTGGATACTTAGCTTTGCGGTTTATCTTTAAAAAAAAAAAAAAAAAAAAAAAAAAAAAAAAGTCGCATCTCTGGCCATGCCACCCTGAACAAGCACAATCCCGTCCGACCTCGCAAGCTAAGCAGGGTCGGGCCCGGTCAGTACTTGGATGGGGGACCACCCAGGAAGACCAGGTGCTGTAGGCATAAAATATAAAAAATAAGGGATCATAAGCCGACAAGATTCTTGCAGTCTGAGGTCAACCAAGGGTTGCCTTGCCTAAAAAATAAAAAAAGAAAAAAGTCAGTTCCTTAAAAACACCCCTGTTGGCGCCAAGCAGTGTTCAGGTGACAGATTCCCCCCCAGCCCTGCTGCCCGCTTCTCCCCCACATGCAGCCCAGGGTGCCTTCCACCTGGGCAAGGTAAGTCCTCTGGCTCTTGCGTGAGTAGGAGGGGAGGCTTTCGATTTTCTTCTGTCCCTGGTGGGGAGGCTGAGCAGGGTAGTCAGGGGTCTCTAACCCGGCTGTCTGGGTGCCGGTGGGGCCCGATGACAGCATCACCTGGCTCATTTTGGAGGAGAGGTTGTCCTGTCACGGCACAGGTAGCCCATCTCTGGTCCTTACACCTGCTCCCGCTGCACGTTGCCACCTTGGAGCATGCCTTTCCGAGCGGGGTCCTGTGTTGTGACGTGTTTCTGCATGTGCTGTGTGTGTGTGTGGGGGGGGGGAAGGATTGGACAGTGTCGTGAGCCCACTTTCAGAATGCGTGACTATAAGGGGAAGGAGGGGAGCCGCTTTTAACCTGCCCTAAATACCTTTCTCCTGAGTGGAGACGAAGCCATTCTGCGGCAGGGCCAGCCACACCTGGGGCGGCTTCTCGCCCAGCTTCTGGTTCGACAGGAAGTTTGGAGACAGGGTTGGAATAGGCCCTGAGTCGGGAGCTGTTCAGGCTGAGGGTGTCGTCAGCTTAGTGACCCTTGCAGCCTCTGCTACCACCTGCAGTCGCGGGAATGCGGTCGGGAGCTGGGACCACGTCGCCAGGTGGAGGCTGTGCTGTCCCCACGAGGTGGTCCTGCGGGAACAGTCCTGCGGGACAGACCCCGGGCCTGGCCCCCCTGCCTTTGGTCTCGGTGGCAGCTGCCTGTGCCCCGCGTGCAGCGGCCGTGGGCCCGGGCATCGCGCGGACAGACTAGGAAGGTCCCTGGTGCAGGCACTTGGCTGTCGCCTTTGGCGTGTGGAGGAAACGGCCTGGGGGCTCCTCACAGACTCCCCCTTGTCCGCGGTTTTTCTGGAACTCTTGGTCTCTTCTGAACTTTGCTCTCAGTGGCAGTCAGGATGGGCGGGCGGGTAATTAATTAACTAGGATCTCCTCACACTTGGGTGACCTGGCTGATGGCAGCACCCTAAAGAACAGCATTCACGGCTGGGAATAACTCGACGAGAGTCCCCACGAGGTGCAGCCCCCCGGGTCCCGGACGTGACAGCAACTGCAAGGCCCGGCCGGGGACGTGGGCGATGAAGCCCCTGGGCCCTGCGGCCCGTGCGCCCGCCCCGTCTGTTCCCCACTGCTGGGCCCCGCCTGGCAGTGCTCAGGCGGCCGCGTGTCCCTGGGCCGTCCCCAGGGGCTTGGCTGCTCGAGGGTCTGCTCCCCCACCATCCTGCCCGTGAGGTGGGGTGTGCTTGAGGCAGGGTCCCTGCCGCTGGAGGTGCCCGGCCTCCCACGGGCTCCGGGCCCGCAGACTCGTGGCTGGAGGAGCTGAGTCCATGGCTTGGGAGGGCTCTTGCCGTGAGCATGTGGGGTGGCGTGCTCTCACCGTCCTCGGTGACGACTCGCGCCCTCTTCTCAGTTACATGCGTCCTTTGTTTTCGGTGATCATGCGTCTGCACGCACGTCGTCTGCTTCCTCACATTTCAGGTGGTCGAGGCATCGTCCTTAAGCTGGAGTACCAGGATAAAAGGCTTCGCCGCGTGTTTTGTTGCAGGAATTGTCTGCTCACTGCTGGTAAGAACCGCCCCCTCCCCTCTGCCCCGGCCCCCTCCCCCCTCCCCTCTCCCCCTTTCTCCTGGCTCCTCCTGAGTGGCTGGTCGGAGGAGGGGGAGCTCGGGCGGGGAAGGGCACAGGGTCCTCTGCTGTCCTCACGGGGCTTTGTCTTCCAGGGGACTCTTCTGCTCTGGGTGCCCAGGAAGGGGCTGTACCTCTTCGCGGTGTTTTACACCTTTGGGAACATCGCATCCATTGGGAGGTAACAGCTCTTCATCAACTCGGCCCGTTGCCGGGCGGGAAGGCGATGAGGCTCGTGCGTAACCGGGCGAAGGCGGTCCCCCGGTGGTTTTAAGGGTTTGGAGAGAGAGCAGGTAGTTGAAATACATCCCACCCGTGTCACGTCAAGAGTATTTTTGAGCCTCAGTCTTTGAAATGCCGCGGGAGAAGGCGGGGCGTCCGTTCCCGTCGTGACGTACGTGTGAGGGCCCCGTGCACGCAGCAGTTGAGTGACGTCGGTCGACAGCACAGCCCTCACCGTTGCTCTCGTC
>CM053517.1:1966264-1982341 GCA_028627145.1 Eidolon dupreanum
AGCACTTGCCACGATCTTCAGGGTTTGGCTCTCTGCCTGGCCTCCTGTCACAGCCCCTGCCTGCCACCTTGCCTGGCTCCTGCCCCTCTTTGGGACACTTTCCTTTACCTGTCTGTTGGTAGAAGTCCATGGAAGTAGTGGCCTGGGCATGAGCGGAGCTGAGGGGCGTTGGGGGCAGGGCGCTGGGAATCCCGGTGCCGGCAGAGGCGAGGCCCAGGGCAAATGCGACGAGGGCTGGGGGAGCCTTGCTGATGGGCGAGTGTGGTTATGACAACGACTGCACATGTCGGAAGGCTCAAGACTTGTGCAGGCGAAGGAGGGGGGGAAGAGGGAGGAGGGGCCAGTCCGTAGATCCTTCTCCTAGCATCTCTTTTCAGCTTCGACTTCTTCGGTGGTATCAGTGATGCGGCACAGGGTTTACGGGGGCCAGGCGGGGAGGCAGGCGGGAGAGGAGAGTTTGGAACACGTGGCTGGCTCGGTGGAAGCGGCCCCGGCACACCGGGGAGAGGCCCGCGTTCCCGACGAGGAGACGGTGCCGACGTGGGCATCGTGCAGGCGGGGTCTGAGGCGAGGAGTGTGGCAGAGGCCACGTGCACGGACCGTCCGTGCAGGCCCCCGGGGACGGTCCAGGCCCCCGGGCTCGGGCCGGCTGCGGAAAGTCGCAGGACGGAGCTGAGACCTGTCTTGGTTCTGGAAAGGCAGAGGACGTCAGAGTTGCAGAGGAGAGAAGCAGGTGGGGGAAGAACAGACAGCTAATGCAGGAGCAGGGGGTGGCCTGTTTCCCTGGTACAGGGGAGGGTGAGTCCCCCCCGATGGGACGTCGGGGGTCAGGAACCGGCCAGGTGACAGCTCACGGGCCTGTTGGCCTGCGTGGAGGCGTGCCGTTGCCGGAGTCGGGTCAGAGCATCTGAGCGGACTCATAATCCTTAGAAACCATAAAGGTCAAGCCCCTCACTTTACAGGTGGGGAAACTGAGGCCCACAGAGGCAAGAAGGCCGTGTGGCGGGTCCACGGACGGCCAGGTCTCCGATGCCGCCCCGTGGTCTGGGGGTCCCGTCCTTAATGCTTCAGGTCCCATGTGCTTTGGGACATCGCAGTTTTGTAGACGAGGGTCAGGTCTGTCCTCTGCTGCCCGTCTTGGTGGCCCAGGCTCGGCCGGTGCCCCTTCCCTCCTGCTGTCCACCTGGGAATCGAGTGTCCTTGGGAGAGGTAGGAAAAGAGCCTTCCTCTTTCCACCGAGAGCCGAGTCCAAACACGGATTGTGCCCGGCACAGCCGGGAAGCTGGGGATGTGGCTGGTGACTCATTTATCACACAGCTTAGATATTTGTTCTTTCATCCAATGTTTGCCGAGCACGGAGCAAGGCTAAGCACTGCACTGACACCGGCTTGTCTAGGTGAGTGGAAGACAGGCCGTTAGGACGTGGCTTTGGAAGTGCCATGAGGGATGTGGGGACTGGGCAGGCATAGGGACGCAGGGAGAGGCCGCTGACCCTCGTGTGGGCCGGGGCGGGCGGGGTGACGGACGGTCGGGCCGAGAGCTCGTGGGGAAGGACGTCCAGGCAGAAGAAAAGCTCAAATCAAGGCAGGCGTGGGGAGGGAGGTGGAGCTGGAGGCGGGGACAGAGGGCACCAGGGACTGCCCTTGGCCGGGAGTGTCTGAAGCGCAGCCTGCTGGCCGGGGGTGTGAGGGACGAGACCGGGCGTCAGCGGAGCAGATGGCGAGGACACGTGGGGCCATCTAAGGAGCTCAGATTTTAAGTGGTGGCACTTAACGGGGCCCTGCCCGTGCCAGGGACCGTCCTGGCGTCAGCCTCATCTGGCCTGCGAGTGGCCCTTACGTGACAGATGGTCCTGGTGTCTGCCTTGTGCAGACAAGCAGGCCAAGGCCCGGGGAGCTTACGTCACTTGCTCGGGGCGACCCAGGTGGTGGTGACGGGTCGGGACCTGAGACCAGGTGGCCCAGCTTCGGGGCCGTGATCACAGCCGCTGTGCTGTGTGGCCTCATTTTGGGTTTTAAGCAGAGAAGAGACAGGCCAGACAGAGCCAGACAGAAGGCTTCGAGTCGGGCGGGGAGGAAATGGGCTGTGAGGAGCTGTGCTGGCGAATGGTCGGAGCCTGAGAAGACGGTCATCATGCACGGCCAGCCCAGGTGGCACCCCGAACCCGGAGGAGGCCGTTGCTCCCTTCCCGGTGTGGACAGTAGCGTCTCAGGGCGGTTTTGTGACTGTCACCTTTGTGGGTGCTTAGGAGAAGCAGCAAAGTAGCCTGAGGACGGGGTTGATGGAAGTCAGGGCCGGCATCGCCGGGGCTTCCCGTGAAGGCGCGGGAGGGCGTCCGGTGGACAGGCGGGCGGGGCCGGGCAGAGGGGACGGCACAGGGGCAGCCCACGGACCCTCCGTGGGCAGAGGCCGCCCCCAGTGGACGCCGAGGGCGTGGGGCTCGGGGACACAGTTCGGAATGCAGGCAGGACTGGGAGGAGGGTGGCTTCTTGGTTGGACATAGGGACCATCCCACGGCAGCGAGGGGAAGCAGGGGAGGCCGGCCCTTGGACCTGGACCCCGCCCGTGCACGGGGTGAGTGCTGGCGGGCCGTGGGAAGAAGTGGGTCCGGCTCTGCCAGGCTCTGTGCTCCTGGCCCCTCACTCACAGCTGGGCATTGGGCGGAGCCTCTCGGGAGGGAGGGTGACTCAGCGGGCAGTGGCTGGAGGAGGCAGAGCTCGGCCAGCCAGAGCTGACAGGCCAGCCTCTTCACTGGCGGGCTCCTCCCGTGCTGCTCGGGGCGGGAGGCTGGTGGCCAAGGGGCCGACCCGGGAGGGTGCTGTGGTCAGCCCTCACAGCCAAAGTTCCCAAACATGCGACAGCACTCCGGAAGCATTAGTGAATGAATGAATGAATGAATGCATGCTTGCATGCACACACACCTGCATTGCATATCAGAAGTCCTGCAAAGTCCGACCTGTAGCTGGGGATATTGAAGACATGACAGAACAACAGATCCAGGGCTGGAAGTGTACGCAGAGGTTTGCGTTTTGGGTGGGCATCTTTCCTGTTCCGAAGGGGGCAGTCTCTTCTGAGACAGGCCACATCCCTCTGAGCTACTCCTGCTCTTAAAAAAGAGAAGAGCGACGAGAAGAGCGACCCATCCTTTGGGTTAAAAGCCGCAACTCCAGCTGAGCTGCCGAACAGTGTGGGGGGCGGGGCGGAGGCTGCGCCCCCTCCCCCTTGCTGCAGGCTGACTCACGCTCTCCTGTGACAGACAGATCGCGCCTTGCGTGGGAGCTGCTAGGCCGGGCGCAAAGCTGTTCCCAGAGTCACAGGAACTGCAGCCTGCTGAAGGGAACAATTGTTCTAAGTATGCTCTTTTAATGATACTTTATTTTTGTTATCATTTTGTTCAGGGGTATCTAACAGGAACAGCAGGTCCCACTGGCTTCAGAAAACGTTCGCTTCCCTCCTTGGGGGCACTTGGTCTCTTGGCCCTGAATTCTGCACCCTGCAGTGTCCGGTGGGGCCTGACGTCTCGTGCCAGTGGCTGGCAGAAGCCCTGGGCTAAAGTCCCTCTGTGAGGCTGCCTGGGGATCAGCGTCCTCCCCAGCACATGGTAGCGCCCGGAGGCTGGTGCTCGGCAAGGCCAGGAAGATGCGTTATCGGCTCATCGTCTTCAGGATGTATCAGAGCAGAGCCGACAGCTGTCAGGGCCGCCAGAAGGAGCAGATCGTGTGTGCATTTTTTGTCCCCAGGTACCCAGGCTTGAAAGCGTGTCTCCCCAGGAAGAGACCTGGTTGGCAGGGGTCCTCACAGCTTGTGTGTGGACCCCTCAAGCCCAGGTGATTGCTTTCGGTTCTCTTCTGTGGGGGATGTGGTAAGAGCGAGATTTCTAACCATTCCTAGTTCGCAAAACTCTGGTAGTGTCGTGTGGCCCCCGATAAAGCAGGTGACATTCAGGTCAGTTTTTGCTGTGTGAACGTGAAGGAGAGAGGGCCATCAGGACAGCGAGGTCTTGGCCGGACGCTCGGCGGGGCCAGGCTGCGTGCAGCGCCTAGCTGGCTTGTTGACCAGTGCAGCTGACGACTGCCTGCCGAGTGCTTGCTGGCGGACGCAGGCAAGAAAGGTGAAAGGTCGGCCCAGCTTCAAAGAGCTCACAGAGCCGCAAACGGTTCCCAAAGGATTCGAGGCACGTGCCAAGAACTCAGCTTCCCAATCTATAAAACAGAGGTAATGAACATCTGACGATGCCCCTGTGTCCACTGCAGTGCTATGTAGAGTAGCCGGGACACGGAACAGCCGAGGAGTCCACTGATAGATGAGTGGATGAACAAGAGGCGGTACGTACATACAATGGAATATTACTCGGCCGTGTAAAGGAACGAAATCTTGCCGTTCGTGACAGCATGGATGGACCTAGAGGGTATACGCTAAGCGAAATAAGTCAGACAGAGAAAGACAAATGTACGATTTCACTTTTATGTGGAATCTAAAAAAAAAAAAAAACACAAATGAACAAACAAAACTGAAATAGAAACAGACTCATAGATACAGAGAACACGCTGATGGAGGCCAGAGGGGAGGGGATGGGGGATGGATGGAAAGGTGAAAGGGACGAAGAGTCTTTGTCCTTGGAAGTCCCTACAGACCTCGCATTAGAAAGTAAGCCGCGGGGTGCAGCGCACAGCGCGGAGAAAGTTCACAGTGTCGTGACTTTGGTGACGGACGGCTGCTACTTACTGAGGTGATCGCGTTAATTGGCATGACACAGTATGTAGCCTTTTCCTACTGATTTCTTTCACTTAGTATACATTTAAGGTTCTTCTACGTCTTCATGGCTTGGTAGCGTGCTTCTATTTAGGACCGAATAATATTCTGTTGTCTGGATTATTTGTTATTTACCCACACACCTACGGAAGGACATCTTGGTGGCTCCCGAGTTTGAGCAATTGTGAACAAAGCTGCTGTAAACATCCCCGATCCAGGCGTTTGTCCGGCTCTGTGGCTCTGTGATTTCTTCGGTGGTCTTGGCCTTTCTCGCCTCTTCCGGCTGGAAAGATGCCTGGGAGATGCCGGGCCCTGGAAGGGTGGAGGAGGCAGGAGACGAGAACTCGGGCGGAGTGGTCCACGGACCAGGCTTCTGATTCACAGTTCACTGCTTTTCTCCTGGCCTAGGCTTCCTGCCCTTCACACAGCAGTACTTGACCTTGAAACGGTCTTAATGTACTGTAAGGCGCAAATGCTGTGTGTGTGTGTGTTGGTCCTTAATGACTCTACTTCATCACTCTCCCAGCTAGTGTAAAACCAAACTGCAGTTTCTTAGCTGGGTCTCCTGCCCCCGGGCTAGTTCTCGCTCTGCTACCTCATGCTCAGGTGTGGTATGTTTGGTGTGAGTACAGGATTTTCTCCGTTTGACTGGCGGGCACCTGAGGCCAAGTACTACGTCTGTTTGCATTTCGTAGCGTTTAGCATGATGAAGCAGGCAGGTAAGTGCCTGCAGGTGTGCTGTTGGCGTCCCATCGTCTCCCCGTGCAGAGGGTCCGGTGGCCTCAAACACAGCGGTGTGTTCACCCACAGGCCAGCGGTAGGGATGGTGGAGGGAGACAGGAAGTTCCACCTCAGGTGAAGCCATATAGAAAGGAGTATAGAGGAAAGTGATTGGGAACACAGTACTTAACTTACTACGGGTATGTACTCATCTACATATTGTGGCAAATGTCTCCTGTTAAATCTCAACTTGGCTCATTACAAAACATCAGGAACACCAAAGACACCTTGGAAGATCATCAAGTTGGCGAGAAGTGGAGCAGAGCTTTCCAAAAACCAAGAGACTTGAGGCTGAATTGATTGCTCTTTGGGTAAAAAAATAGTGGCTGTGTTAGATGGCGAGAAGCCACCAGTCTGGAATGAGCGAGAAGGGCTGTCGTCCGGCTTCAGGAAGCAGACGACAGCCCTTCTCGCTCATTCCAGAACGGTTCTGAGCTAAGTCTGATGGAATGCCGCCCCAGCAAATCAGCTGCTTTGACCGCCTGCCTGAAAACGTTTGACTCGTAATTTTACAATCAAAGTGAATGGTGTAGGTAGGGAAAGATCCCATGTTGTGTTTGGTGTTATAGGTGATGTTTTAAAGATTTCAGTTTGTTCATTTCTGAGATTTTTTTCCCTCTCTTTGTTTTTTAAAAGTCAGAAGCTAGCCCTTTTCACACTTAAGGAGGACATACGCCCATGTCAAGGCAAGTTTCTGAACTGAGTGGGTTTGTGATAAATGCCCTTTTAAGTTGTAATCCTTTGAAATATTGGGTTAAGGGGTTGCAAAAGGAAAATTGGAACATTAGTGGGACAGATTTTCATGGATCTGCTTATAACATCGACCTTTTTCTGGTTCCTCAGTCACCTTGGGTGTATTGCTCCTTGGCAGAGGTTGGCTGAATATATCCTTTTCTGAGTCGAAATACCTTTGGTGGGTCTTAATCACTTATTTTTTGGGCTGGCACAGACCCGGACTCTTTGAGAAGCTTGTGAGAGCGTACGCACTCTCTCCAGAAAAGGGCTGCATACGATTATTTTAGGAAGCGCAAGGGATGGACAGTGAGCTAAGGATCCCACCTTGTTTCATCCTGAGAACGTAAATTGTGAGCCACGCTCTTCTCCACCCTTCTCCTGACCCCTTCCCTTCCCAAAGCAGCAGATGTGGGGGGCAGGGGCCCAGCCGGGAGGGGCAGACTGTGCCCACGGGCTCCGTGTCTGTGACGCCGCGGCCATGCAGGCAAGAGCCTCGTGTCAGCCGAGCCACGCGAAGTTGTGGATTCATTTCACAAGCAGCACTCGAGCGAGCGCATGCCATAGGCTGAGATCGGAAGGGGGGATGGGCCAGAGGTGGGGTCCTTCAAGGAACTCGGGTCTGGGGGTGGCGCTCGGCTTAGAAACAGGTGCTGAAGGAGCAGGTCTGGGCCCCTCTGCGAGTTCCGATGACGTCTCGGATCCTAGCTGCCACCTCGCAGAGGCATGACGTGTCTCTCACAAGGAAGCGAGTGGCAGAATTTCTCAGCGATGACAACTCACAAATGCATGACTCACCAGCAGTGAACGTCCCCCCAGACTTCTCCGTAAGTCCCTGAGAGTGGGCGTATCACGTGGTCGAGTGAGTTCCCCGAAGTGGACCTGCTGCATCCGAGGGTTTGAATGTTTGCATGTTCGGTGGGGGGACCCAAACCGCCCTGCGCACTAGGCCGTGTCAGTTTCCTAAATCGGGGACATTCCTGTCATTCAGGAATGACGAGGGCTCCTCAGCGATGAATTCTGCCGGAAGTGTTGATGTTTCCTGACACGGCCACTACGTGCCCTTCCTGCCGACAACCCCTTACCTGCGAGTTGTCGGGAGACCCCACTGTTGGAAAGGCCGCACCCTCCGGAGCATTTCCGAAGCGCTGATCTGGAATGTCACCCCTCCTCGTCCTCCCGGTAGCCTGTCCCCACACTCATCTCCTAGCCTGTCCCTCCCCCTGCGCTGGGCCTGGGCCTCCTTTGCCGCTGTGCCTTTCCTCTTTCCCCAGCTTCAGAGCCGGGTCACAGATAAATTTGCCCGGGCGCCATTCACAACCCCCCTCCCCGAGCCTTTCCACTGTTTTTTGATGATTTGGCTGGAAAGCAACTAGGGAGACAAAGAACTTTTAATAAAGGCAGCTCCTTCTCTTCCTGTGTTTGCTGAGGTCGGGGTGGGGCAATTTTAGAGTCTGGAGAGGCTCAGGGAATTAATAAAACCAGACAAAGGCCACAGAGCGCAGATGGACAGCGAGGGCCTTGCTTTCCTGTGGAGGTGTCCTCTCCCCTCAGTGACGTCAGAAGCGGCCACCGTTGCCTTGGGAACTAAATCTTGGGCACACAGGCCGATTTCAGGGCTGTCTTCTCAATGACGAGGAGCTAAAAATGAATTGCGCTGTCCCCAGAATGCACCTTAATCACAGGGGACACGAGCCAGTGCCCACACCATCTGTAGGGGAGGACGGCACAAGGGAGCGGGTGTCATCGGACAGCCCGAAGGACACGTGGGGACCCGAGCACACGTTCTTTTCACACAAAAACCGTCGTGTTCCACAAAGAGGAAACTCCCACTAACGGTTCTCTCCCGTCCCCGTTTCTCGGGAAAATCTTGTTGGATCGTGTGGTGCGTCCCCAGGGCTCCTGCTGCAGGGCTGGGGGGCTGGCGGGCACTCCTGGGGGCCAGCATGGTGGGCAAGGCGGAAGGGCCTACCTGAAGCCTAAAAATTCTCAGCCACCACCTTCAGCAGATACATTCTTGTCTTCCCAGGCTCATTTTCCGGGTGGCTGTGGAGTTCGTGCCAGTCCCAAGCACTAGCCCAGGGAGGGGAGGCAGGATTTTGTGGCAGCCGGACACACGGGCATTCACGTCACACTGGCCGGTGGCTCAGCCGCGTCCTGGCTGCGTGATCTTGACCCGATTAATTAACCTCACTGAGCTTCAGAATCTTTGCCCGTAAAATGACAGTAATACCCGCCCCGTGGCATTTTAAGGAACAGATGACGCCACACGTGTAAATTGCTTAGCACAGTGCCTGGCACATAGTAGGTACTCAAATAAATGGTGGTGCTTTCTCCCGTTTAGAGCAGTTTTTAAAATGTTCCTCGTCCCGGCCTGTGCACAGAGGAGAAGAACGTGCCCCTCCTGCAGACACCTGGAGGCGGGCCGTGCAGCTCACCGGGGCTGAGGCGAGGCCCAGGGCCACAGGCTCCCACCCCCCCTTTCTCTCGGTTCTCAGTTTCCCTGGAGGGATCTTGGGAGGGTTAAGCCTCATAAATGAGAGAGAGAGGGGATTGAAGTTCTGATCAGCCTTGACCTGGGGAGTCAGGTGTGAGTTCAGCAGCCTGGGGCGCCCATCCTGTCTGCCACAAGCTGTGGGTAGCACCGGCTGCCTGGTTTTGTTTCTTCCTCATTATTGTTATTGTAATTTTGTAGGTTGGCTCGTAAGCTGGCCCTGGAGGAGCTGTGAGCTTCTTGCAGGTGCTGCAGGATTTAGGAGCATCTCACGTCGATTCTGAAGCCCCTGCTCAGTGCCTGCTGATTCTTCTCTGAGGTGCAGCCATGGTGGGTGGGCGAGGCCTGGCACGCAGCAGGTGGGCACGGCCCGTGTTCTCAGGGGCTCACGCCCTAGTGCGGGGAGCAGAGAGAAGCCAAGAGGGCCTTTTGCTCCTGTACATTGACATGTCTGGTGGCCTCGAACACTGGACATTTTATGAGAAACTCTAATAGCTCTGGATCATGTTAACTTTCTCCAGACGATTTATTTTGGCTCCCGCAGGCTGTTGCACCAGGGATATGGCCTTAATCGCGTTTGGGACTGAGATGAGTCAGAGCTGTGTTTCGGTTTCGTGAGGACTGTTTGTGTCTTATTCACCTTTGCTAGCCTTTCGAGGCTGTGTTGGCAGAATAAGCCCCGCCCCTCCCAAAGGCGTCTGCACCCCAACGCCCGGACCCCATGGATAAGTCCGAGTATCTGGCAAAGAGGACTAAAGGTCAGGCACAGAATTAAACTTGCTAGTCAGCTCACCTTCAGATGGGGGCTTATCCTGGATTTTCTGGGTGGCCCCACTGTCATCACGGGGTCCTTACGAGTGGACGAGGGAGGCGGAAGAGGCCAGGGTGGTGTTCAGTGAGGACTTGACCTGTTCTTGCTGGCCTCGAGGTGGAGGAAAGGACCACAGCCAAGGAGCAGGAGCAGCTTCTAGGAGCTGGAAAGAGCAAGGACACAGCTTCTGCCGGGGCTGGAGGAGGGTCACAGCCCCGCGGACACCTCCACCTGTGTGCAGGGAGGCCCGTGTCAGGCTCCTCACCTTGGGAGCTGAGACGCCACATCGTGGTGTTCGGAGCCACGAAACGTGTGTGATTTGTCGCAGCGAGACGGCGAAGTCTGAGTGCTTCCCAGAGCATCTTCTCACGGGGGCTTTACTCTGCGTCCCGTCTCCGCAGCACTGTGAGATGTGAGCCCCCTCACGCCCCCCCACGTCTCAGCCCCTCGCCCAGCCGTCCTGCTTGCGGCTCACAGGTCAGCACCCTCCTGGACGGCAAGGCCTGTGCAGAATGCAGGAGCGCCTCTTGTCTCGCAGGGCTCTGCTCCCCCAGACGTGGCTGCTCCGGGGCCCCGAACGCGAGTTGACGTCTCTCCGGCCCCGTCTCCCGATCCGCTTCTCAGCACGTGGCCCCGTGCGGCTGACGGGTCAGCAGCTGCGTGTGGCGGGTGGGTCGCGGTCATCTTTTACCGTGTGTAGGAAACCGGGGTGCGTGTCCTTCCCCTCCTGAGTCTCTGATGAGGTTTTCAGATGAGCCGATGGCCGGCTTCTCTTCCACCTCTTGCCATCTCTGACTCTGGGTCACCTCCGAGCACAGGAGGGCACCGTGCCGGCTGGCGTAGCAGGAATCCCGGAAGTAGAGCCCTGGCCCAGAAGCTGCTTCAGTGTCATCGTCATATTGCTGAAACGAGGTCTATTTAGAAAATATTTAGGGAGCTGAGAAGCATATTATCAAACGATGAGACAGTTCAGAGAGGCAGGGAGCAAAGATTTCAACGTGGGTCTAATGAAACAACACAGCCTGCGCCCCGAGCTCTTGCCTGTAGAAAAACAACCACCTTAAGCCTCAACACTTTCTTGTCAGCACAGTTTGGTTAATTAATCCATGATTAATCAGAAAAGTTAATTGAATGTGTAGACCTTAACGAACTAACATCGTGATGGATTAGGAACCCAGTGGAGTTGCAAGCTCTCTAGCTTCGGTTATTTGCACAAGCTGTGATTTAGGCCTGACAATTGATTTTTTTTTTTTTTTGTAAGCAGCGTGGCAGTTAAATGGATGGCAGTGGCGTCCAGATTAAATAGGATGGAATTAGGTGATATTTTGCAGGCTCTGCAATTCAATTTGTTTTCTGGGAAGAGAGTCAAGAGAAAAAAGCAATAAAAGCCGTTGATTATGTGAGCGTTAGACCGAGGCTGGCCTCCCCTGGTGGTTCTCGCGGACGTTTTTGCCTCTCTGAGGGCCCCAGCACAGCGCCTGGCGAGCACTTGATATTTAACTAGCTGTGGACTAAGTGGACGCACAGAGAAAGGGTTCCTCCACCCGCCTTGCCACACGTGTTCGTTCAGTAAACGACCCTGTTCAGGGTGCTGGGTCTAAACGTGAGAAAGCCACAGTCGCTGGCCTGGCTCCCGGCCCGTGCAGAGTGGCTGTGCCCCCAGCGAGCTGATGAAGGAGAGGGGACCGACCCCAGCGGGAGGGACAGAGTGTGGGGTCTCAGGGAGTTGGGGAGGATTTCACGGGGCTGCTGCCATTTGAGCTAGGTCTTCAAATATGGACAGGGGGTTTGGGGACCACATTCTGCAGAGAAGGAGAGTGTGCGTGTGCGTGTGTGTGTGTGCACGTGCGTGTGTGGAGGATGGAGGTGTGAAAGCAGACAGCCTTAGATGAACTGCGTGTGTGGGAGGGGGTCGAGGCCGGGGTCGGGGGGAGAGGGTGGGACTGGGGCTGCAGTGAGGCTGGGAGAAGTCTCCAGGGCTGGTTTAGGGAGCCTGGGACTGAGCCGGGCGTCTTTGGAGGGTTTTGGTATGCGAGCGACATGGTCACATTCACGTTTCAGGGGTCGGCAGCAGGGGTGCAGGAGAGGCGCCCATGGCAGAGATGTGGGCCTTTCGGGGGTAGCAGGCAGCAGGCAAGGAGGCCACAGGGTCGGGGTAGGAGGGCAGCTCTCTTGCCTAGTTGATTTCTCTGAGCATCCTCAATTTCCCTGATCTGTCAAATGGGAAAAAGTCATTTCTGTCTCACAGGGTCATTTTGAGGTTTTGACGAGAAATTGCATGCAAAAACGAAAGCGTATACTGCCTAGCGTATAAGAAGCACTTAGTAAATATTAGTTGTTTATAATTTCCCCGGGGAGCGGTGACAGGGGCCCTGGCTCAGGCAGTGGGGTGGGGAGGAGGGGTGAAGGGGGAGCCTGCAGGAGGTCGGCTAGAATGCTGAGTCAGCGCCCTCGCTGAGGGTGGAAGGCAGAGTTAGGCTGGGTCCTGCCCTGCGGCCACCACAGCCCTCAGACGAGATGCTGGGGCACTTGACCTTGGGCTCTGCTGGACTCGCACGCAGAGCCAGCCGCGTCTGTCGCCAGGCAGAGGGGCACTCCTGTGGCCGGGGGCAGTGGCGCCTGACCCCCTGCTCCATTGCCCCCGTCCCCACATCCCCAGGAGCCCCGCACGGTGCCCAGCTCCACAGCCCAGAGCCACGGGGCCTTGGCGTCAGGGAGCAGGCGCGGCAGTGGAGAGCAGCTCCTCTGAGCCCCATGGGGGTGCTGCTCGTGGGGGGAGCTTGGGGTGCCATGAAGGACTCGCGGCCTGCCCACCGCTAGGAACAGAATCGTTTGCATTTAAGGGCTCTTTGTCTCCTGTGGAATTCACATCCCCTGGGGAGAAGTAGCATCGCTAAGGACAGGGACGTCACAGGAATTGGTGGCGATGATGGCCACTGCCCGTGTTTCTGGAGAACAGTGCAGTGCCAGCCGCGGTGCTCGGCACCTCTCGCTCACTGCCTCCCTTAACTGTTCCGACAGGCCTAGCTGAGTGTCATTCCGTGCGAGTATGTGGGAGCTCAAAGAAGTTAAGAAACTTGGCAAAAAACGCGCAGCGTGCATCTTTGAGAGAGCGAGGAGGGCAAGAGTGAGGGCCAGGTGGACGTGGGGTGTGGGAGTTGGTCGGTCCCCTGGGGGAGGACGGGGGTTGGAGGAGGAGCTAAAGTTTGGTCGGGACCGGCCCCGTTTGCCTCACAGTCATCGAACTCATAGATGTGCTTGTTGGCTCTGGTTCTGTCCACTCCTGGTGTGGAGGCTGAGATGGTCGTGGAGGTCCTGGGGGGATTGGATTGGGGTTAAGGATGCCAGATGGGGTGGCCGGAGAGGTTCGGCGTGTCAGGTGTGTCCAGCCATGGTCACGGCCAGGACTGTGAACTAACAGCCTTGCGTCCCCCGTGCAAGGTACAGAGGATGACACGCAGGTGCTCACCAGATGCTCCCTGAGGGAGTGTCCCCGAGGGGGTCCCCACTGGAACTCGGCTTGCTGTCCTCGGAGCCCCACACACCCCTGGGGCTACCTGCCCTCTTTCCAGCCATAGAGGAACTGCAGGTTTCTCTGCTTGTGAATCCGGGAGGGAGTTTGGGCATGCCGATCTGGTAATGTTTTAGGGTGGCCTTATTTGCGAGATGGTCCAAGGGCACTGATGTTCGTTCGTTCGTTCATTCCTTTATTCGTTCATTCACTCACTCATTCAATAAACCTCTCCTAGCACTTCCTATGTGCAGGGGGGTGAGCTATACCAGGACTTGGGGATACACTGGTAAGTAGGACATCTGAAATTCCTGCGCTCGTGGGGAGACGGAAGCGTTTCACAGAGTTTGGAGGCGTGTGTAGTGATGGTGCCGGAGGAACACGGGCGGGGGAAGGGACGGCGATGCCTTCGGGAGGACGCGGCGGGGGCAGTAGCCACCTCCCCTGCTCTGAACCCAGGAGCCAGGCACAGTGCAGAGGGCGCTGCCCCCACTGCCCTCTGCGGCTGTGCGTCTGCATCCGGGAGGGAAATGGTCACGTGTCCACTCCACGGCCAAGGGGGGGCCGTGAGGTCAGCCGCTGTGGTCTCCAGGCTGACCGGGAGACGGCAGGCTCCTGCTGCTTGTACCCCTGCCCTGGCCCACTGCCGTGTGCATGCGTGTGCGTGCGTGCGAGTGTGCGCACGCGTGTGTGTGATCCGTGGGATGGGGCCCGGGGTGAGATGCGAAGGTGGGTGGTTAGGGGGACGTAGATCTGGCTCAGAACACTTGAAATGCAAACCTCGTTTGGCAGGGCTTTCCGTGACTCGGGTATATTATCTTCGGAGCTCACAGTTTCAAGGGACATTTGTGCAGATGAAATTGATCAGCAGCCGGAGGAAAATAGCCGTTGCCTAGGCAACCAGCTGATGACTCATCCTGGCTTTGAAGCAGCCAGAGCCATGATACTGCAGTAATTTTCCAGATGCTTCGTCTGCCCTCCTCTTTCCCTGTTTGTTTGTTTCCCACCCTCCATCCTTCATTCCTTTCTCTGCCCCCGCTGTCCCAGGCTGTCCGTGGGGCCTGCCTGGGTCCCGAGCCCTCTGAGGTGTGTACGCAGACCCACCCCAGCAGTACTACGTGGCCTAGTCTGCTGCTGCTGCTCGTCACCCCGAGCAAGAAACGGCCAGGCGGCGCAGCCTTGCTCCACAGGGCCTCCAAGATGGTCCCTTGAGCCGAGAAACGCCAAGAGAGCCGAGCACCTCTTCCTCTGACCCGAGTCCCTTGAGCGCACCCGTTTATCTCAGAGATCGGCCGAGCAGTGCTTTGAAGGGAGGCGGCTGCCTCCTGGGCCTCCCACGCAAACTGTGAGAATACGGAATGCTTACAGCATACAGATCTCGCCTCGGGCAGCTGCTCTCTTCCGCTGCCTTCCTGTCCAGCCTGCCTGAACTCCTGGTCTGGGGTCCGATGCTCCCTCCTTGATGATCCGTCATAATCCCCTCTGAATGCAAAGGAATAGAGGCCTGAACCAGCCCTTACAAGGCATTCTCAACCTAACGGGTTTTGGAGGCAAACTAGATCAAGGGCCAAGGGAAAATCCTGCGCCCTCCAGATGCGGAGCTGGCCTGGGGCCCGGGCGGGGGCTCTGTCCGTGAGGGGTCTTTTCTCTGTCTGCATGATGCGTGCAGCACCCACGTTGCTGCTGATGCTGACTTCAACCTTCTTTCTGTTGGACACAAGTTGGTGCCTCAGTTCTGTATCCCGTGCACTGCATTCACGTGTGCATTCACGTGTGCACACACACCCACACACACACACCCCATCCTGAGTGGCGGCAGCAGCTGAGGGGGAAACAGCAGACCCCAGTGGTGCAGGCCGGGCCCCTCGCTTTTGTTTACCAGCCCTGCGGTGTGCAGAATGTGGCAGCAGACAGTGGGCTGGGGTGTCCGCCTGCTCTCAGAATAGCTTATCGTCAGAAGGGCGTAGGTCAAGGGGACACGTGCTGCTTTGGGGAGAGGGTGCTGGGTACAGTGGCCTGGGCCTTTCCTGTGCTGGCCTGTTTCACTGGTCAGCTGTCTCCGGCCTGTGGGATCTTTCTCATTGGTGTTCTCTCTGTCCCACCTCATTGTCACTCCACCTTGGGGTGACCAGGGGCACAGACAGATGCTCATTCCTTAGCGAAGGAGCGTTAGATTCGGATTTGCATCTTGATAAAGATGCGGAGGTTGCTGCGGGGAGTGGGTTCGGCAGGTGGGTTTGGCAGGTGGGTTTGGCAGGTGGGCCGCACGCAGGCAGCAGTGAAGGAGAGCGAGGCCGACTGGAGAGAGGCTTAGGAGACTGGGGATCAGGACTGAAGAAGGATCAGTTGGGTTGAGGAAAGGTGTTTCTGAAGAAAGCACCTCACTTTCTGCTTTATGTAGCTGGAGAGGCTTTGGGACCATTTACCGAAAGCGGCATGAATAGCAGGAGACCCCCCGATTTGTAGTGCGGGAGGGTACTAATAAGTCCAGTAGGGCTTCTGGAGTTTAACGTGTCTTTGAGAATGCACATGGGGGTGAGTGGTGAGTGGCGTGTGAGTCTGGAGCCCAGGCGGGGAGGGGTGTGGGGTCGGCAGAGCGGTTAGTGTGAAGGGCGAAGTCTTCCCATCTTTGGAAGGTCTTCAGCACGTCTAAACACGCCATCCTGAGGCAGCGGCATGGTGACAAGGACAAGCTAAGGCTTCCTTTCAGTTGCCCTTGTGCTCAGGTTTAGGAGACTCTGTAGGGAGGGCGAGGTTGCGAGCCTGGCTTCAGAGACCGGGGTGGTCCAGGGACAGCCATTATAAGCTTCGCTGGCATTAGAGAGGAGTTAATCGTACAAAAATAATAAATATTTGAAAAGCACAGTAATTTTAAAGCATCTAGAGCAATTACTTTGGTGTGGTCCGGGAGGAAAATGTTAAAATGAAAAATTGCAGGGTTAAAAATGGAAACGGCTAATGCTAACAGCGGTCCTCATGATAAGAAAACACCGAAGA
>CM053517.1:1982841-2020310 GCA_028627145.1 Eidolon dupreanum
TCCCCCGTTTGCAGTGGGCTGCGGGGTGGTGGGAGAGAGGAGGATGCTGGGCTGGGTGACGTGGCACCTGTTGGAGGGGTCCAGCACAGGCCAGGGTCACAGGAGCGCCGGCTGCCTCCTCACTCTGCACGTGTGGCCGTGGACCTCGGTGACAAAGCAAACATACTCAGCTGCCCCAGGGGGCCCTGCAGGAGAGGCTGGAAGGCACTGAGATCTCAGCTGAGTGGTCACAGCTTCGCTGTCCCCTCTTCAGGGGACAGCCCCCGCTGACCCCATCCGTTAAGTTTCCTGGACACACCCACGCCATTAACAGCTGTGATTTTCCGTCCTAGCACTCGCTGGTAGGGGTAATCGGTTCTGCGTTCATCGACCTAACGTCCGTCGTGCATCTGGACAGTGACGTCGCGTGGGAGCAGGAATTGTGTCTGCCCTCTTCGCCGCGGCACCTCAGAGCACGGCACGGTTTAATACGTGTCTGTTCAATGAATGAATGCACTGAGTAGGTGTTCGCCGAGCGCCTACTGTGTGCCGGGGGCCGAGGCAACTGCCGTGCGGTGGCACGACGCGTCGGCCACGGGCCCAGGCCTCGAGCGGCTCGCCGGCTGGCGTGGAGGCTCGGCGGGAATGAGCCCGGGGACGGCGAGGGCAGCTCGCTAACCGGTGAATTTATCAGCTCTAGGCGTGAACCCAGTTTGAGGTTTGAGCATGTTGAGTTGGAGGCGGAGACGTCGAACGAACTTTAGGGCACGTGAGCGAGGACAACGCGCGTTCTGTGCTCTCAGGCACACCTGTGGAGCCCCACAAACCCTTTGTGGCGTGTGTTCTGCTTTCATCCCCGTTTCGAAGGTGAGGAAATGGAGGGGTAGGAGCTGAGCTGAGGACACCGGCCTGGAGCCCAAAGCCGGTCAGTGATGGCTCGGATCTGTGACCTGGGTAGGCGGTCCACCCCCAGCTACTGCGTGAGTCCAGGGCTCAGGGCCACACAGTTTCCACGTGGTCAGTAATCAGAGGCGTTACTGAGACGTGGAAGCGGCCATTAGCCAGTAAGTCTGTGATATTCCCCTGCTTCTGCCTCGACCCGGGAAACGGTGGCATAGCTGGTCACGGTGGTATAGCTCGTCATGGTGGCATTGCTTGTCACGAGGCTTTTCGGGCCTGGATGGCGAAGTTTAGGGACATGTGAGACATCCTGTCCCTTTGTCCAGACACCTGCGAGACCTCACTCCACTCGCCCTCCAGCCGTCTCTCGCAGTGAGAACCTGCCTCCCCACATTCTCCGCTGGGCGTCATGGGTTTCTCGGGCTCCATTTCCAGTGCTCTCTCCGAGGGCTCGATCGCAGTTGGCCGGTGTCACTAGATGAACCAGGGCTTCGCTAAAGTGAACCCAAGCCCATCAGTGCTTCAGCATCCTGTTTAGCAGTCATCCTCTACATCCAGAAAATTGTGAGGGATGCGATTATCTGGAAAGGAGGAGGGGAGGGAGGAGAATTGTCTTGAAAGGTTAGATGTCACGGAAAGGACCCAAGGGAATCCCCGACCTGAGGTTTAAGCGCTTGGATCAGGGCCTCCAGCGTCCTGCACAGTTCGTCCACTGCTTGGGACTCGCGGCATCCTATAACGTCCACGGCAGTCGGATGTCAGCAGAGTCCAGGGAACCTGAGGTACGACGCTGTCTTTGGCAGGGTAGGTGGCCGAGCTGGGTCTGGCCTCTGTCAGCTTCAAAAATATATCCATCTCCACTGGCCAGGCCACCATCACATGATACCTTCTTTATTTCTGCCGCCTGCTAACCGGTCCTCCAGCCTCCACCTCACCACTCACCCCACTCAGAATCTAGGCTACAGAAGAACTGAGGGATTCTTGTGACGGCCTAGGAGGCTATCCATGATCTGGCCTGACACCTGTGTGACCTCAGAGCCTCCTGCCTCAGCCCTGGTCCCCACAATAGCAGCGGGGTGGCCTCCTTCAAGCATGCCGAGCGTGTGCCCGTTCCGCCTTGCCGTCGTTGCGTTTGCTGCTCCCGCTGGCTGGAATTCTCTCCTCTCGGGTTTCACCACGGTCTCACTTCATCAAGCGTCACCTTATTGCCTTTGCTGACAGCACTCACAATATAAAACAAAACCACCACCACCGTTACCTCCCCACAAGCACTCTCTGTTTCTCTTACTCTGCTTTATTTTTCTCTGTTATGCTCAAAACCACGTGTCATTATCTGTTTTCTGTTTCTTCTGCCATAAGATGAGCTCACAGAGAGAGGGGCTTCATCCCTTTGTTCTAGGCTTTACTCCCAGCACCCGAAACTCTTCACAGCATGTGAAAGAGACACGAGAGGTGTTTGTGGAATGTACGAATGTACAAATAGATATCTAACCTTTCAAAATACAATGGATGACACATCTTTAAAAAAATTTCTTGATGTACAAGCCTTGGTATCCATTGGCAATCATGAGAGATAAACATAAGATCTTAAAAAAAAAAAAAAAAGAAAGAAAAGAGAGAGACTCTATCGGCTCTTCTGGTAAAAAAAAAAAAAAAAAAAATGACAATACCAACAAAAATGTCCCCAAACAGAAAATTTTCTCTAGATGACATTGCTCCCATATGCAGAAATACCCTAAAAAAACCCTCAATAGTGGTCATTTCTAGGTGGTAGAATTCTGAGCAGTTTAACTATCTCTGTATTTTATGCCTTTTCTAAAATTTTCATCATGAATATCTATTTTTTTTTTTTTTACCATCAGAAAAAATAACTTCTTACGTACTTCCGAAATGATGTGCTGTCCTATTCCTGGACGAAGACGTCCCTTGGAGTGTTGCGAGCCCCACACAGGGTTGGTTTGCTGGGTCCGCGTGTTCCCTCCGACTCTTATGGCTGACGTGCGTCCGGACGTCAGCTGGCTGAGCTCGGTCTTCCGGGCCTGAGAACCCTTTAAAGTTCTAAGAAGCAGCATTATCTTCGCTCATTTAAGTGAGCTTGTTGGGGCTACTAGTTTGCCTCAGTATAATGGGTAGGGGCCAGTCAACAACATAATAGTTAACAGAGCAGACCTCTGGGGAATGCAGGCTGTACATTTAACTATTACTAATCTGATTGCGTGAGGCTTTATTGTCACCATGTCATTAAACTGCTTTGCTTCTTCATACCTAGACAGCGGTGGCGTTTTTGAAGTCCTTCTTTCAGTTTCTAGAAATAATAGTTTAAGCCTGCATGTTATTTGGGAGAGTACTGAGTATATTTTTGAGGTCGCAGTTATTTTATAGAGAAAAAAATTAGCAAATCTCACAAATCAATTATTCAAAAATCCAAAAGTCAGATTAACTCTAGACCCATGAAGTGAGAGTTAAAATCTCTGTTCCTATCCTCCTTTGCTGTCTGATTCTGCCATGGAGATATTAGGATCGAACTCACAAGACTCTCAGATAAAAGGCATCAAGACATCGCAAATACGCATGTGCTGTGTCCCCTGCTTGATATTTTTCTAAGCTGAGACTCAGTTTTCAGAAGATCATGTATTAAAAATGTATGTCTTGCAGTCAGAACAATTTGACAGAGTAATAGTGAGCACAGGTAGTATGCTGTCACCAGCCAGCTCGTGAACCAGCTTACAGCTTCATCTCTGTTTTCAAATCATTAAAAAAATTCCCAAAACCTAATTATAGTACTACAATTTAAAGAATCATAACAAGTGAACAAATGTGCATATGTAGGTTAATAAGTAGACGTTTAGAGTAAGGTAGAAGCTTTCCCGAAGTCCTCCCCAGTCTTACTCCCTCTCAGCCCTGAGCTAACCGCCCTTCTGCATTTTGTGTTAACCACTCCTTTGCTTTATTTATAGTGTCATCACTTATGTGTGTAACCCGACTCAATATATTGTTTAATGTATGCATATTTTTGAACTTTATGTAAACGGAATTGTACTGATGTACTTTTCTGATGTGCTGCTTTGTCCCAATTTTTAGTGATTTTTTTTCATGTCAATCTACGTAGCTAGCAGACATTTTTTTCACTATTGTATAATATTCTATTGTATGGACGTACCACTATTTATTCATCTAGTCTACCGTTGATGGACATGTAGGTTCTAGTGTTTGCTGTTACAAATAAGGCTGCTGTGAATATTCTTGATTATAACTTCTAGAACACATGTCTAAGAGTTTCTCTAGGTGTAAATTTAGGACTAAAATTCTGCATCATTGGATATGTGCATACGTAATTTTACCGGGTTATGCCACACTGCCTTCCAAAGTACTAGCATAAATTTATATACCTAGAAGCAGTAAACAAGAGTTCTTCTTTTCTCTACATATTTGCCAACACATGGTATTATTCACCCTTATTTTTACCAATTTAAAGGGAGACTTGGTTACTCAATCTAGCTTGAATCTGCTTCCTCCTAATTGCTAATGAGGTTGAGGTTAAACATGTTTTTATTTAATTTATGGGCTCTTTGCATTTTTTCTTTTATGAAATGCCTGTTCATAGGTTTTACCCATTTTTTGATGTTTTCTTTTTTTTGAAGGGAAAGGTCATTTTCTTACTTATCGTAGGAGGTGTATATTTGTGGATACTGAACTTTGTTAAACGTGTAGCAAATATTTATCCTGAATGGCAGTTTATATTTTTTGCTCTCTTTATGCATCTTTACCATAAGCAAAAGTTGTTCATTTTAAGATAATTAAATTTATGAATCTTTTTCAGTGGAATTTCAGCTTTTGTTTTTTTCAGTCATAAAAATCGTCTATATTTTCTTCTAACAGTTTTTTTTAGTTTCCCCTCCCTGCCACTTTTAAGCCTTTAATCCGTCTGGGATTTTTATGGTGGCGAGATAGAGATCGGATTTCATCTTCCCCTCTGTGGCTAGGCAGCGGCTCCAGAATCATTTATTAAGTTGTCTATCCTGTCCCACCGATAAGCACTGTTGCTGTCCGTCATGGGTTCAGTGGGCCTGTTTCTAGGCTCCTCCTTCTGTTCGGTGGTCACTCTGTCCACAGCTTCTCCGACAGCCCGCGACCTTTAACCCGAGTGTTAATCTCCACCTTCTCGGATGTGTTCCCACTCTCCTCCTCCTTTGTGTGTCTCCATCTAATTTCGTGGTCTCGTCTATTCTCGATGCTTGGTCTGTAAGTGGAAGAGCATCGCGGTGTATCCGACAGGCCGTTCAGCCCCACACGAACGTGTCGCCCCTCTTCCGTTTTCAATTAGTCTTTGTTTTATAGGGTTGTTGTGAAAATCACCCCAACGAATAGAAATGGTACTAGGGGAACGAAAGGTGTCTTTTAGCCATTTCTAGAATTATGGATTTTCTCCTTTCTTTTTGGTCCTTCTGCCGATTCTTCACGCTGTATGTTTCTCGTCTATCCGTTTTCTCAGGACATGTCCTAACCGAGCTGATCTGTAACAGTGGACTTGAACCTCAGACCTCAAGCGTAGGGACACACCTTGAAGGCGTGACTTCCTCTGGCTGCTCAGGTTCCCCCGCCGGCCCTCCTCGCCTTTCCCCCCTCAGCTCCTCCCCGTTGGATGTTTCGAGGCTCCAGAGCTTGCAGGGAGGGGCGCAGCTCGCAGCTCCTCCCACTCCTTCCTCACTGCCGAGACTGCCCTTCAGTGGGCCGGGGGAGCCACCGCAGCGAAAGGCGCTGTGGCTTTCCCCGGCGGCAGCTGTGGGTGTGACCGTGGATGGGGACGCGTGATGGGGACGCGCGCGTGTGCACACACGTCATCTCGGGCGGTGGGGAGGGACCAGTGACACGCAGCAGCCATCGAGGTGGGTTTCTCTCACACCCCACCCAGCCTCTTCTATTTTTGTCTCTGTGACCCTTGGGGCCCTCGCAAATGTCACCATGTTCTCTGCTGCCTCCCCCTCATTCCCTTCTGTGACCTTTTGGGGCCTCTTGGGGTGGGCTTTTGTTTAAGGGGGTTGGGTGATGATGCATTACGCCCCATCCACCTTTCAAGAGGCCCGAGAGCCAGGCTGCAAAGTCCGGCGTGTTTGCCTGCAAGGAACACATTTCCTCATGAACTATTCTGCTTCCTGGTTTTCCACCCAAATGGTCTGGAAAGCCTCCCCTTTGTTCTCTCTCACGCTCGCACCTGGAAAGGGGGTGCAGACGGAAGCGAAAGCCAACTTGCAGGGAGCGGGTGGGACGGGCTGCGTGTGTCCCCTCCACTGAGAACTCCCCCAGTGCACACTCCGACTGTCCACACAGCGTCCCGGCGGTGTGGCAGGAGGTGCAGAGAAATGGATAGGCATCAGGCACAAGCCCAGCCCCCAGGTGTCATCAGACTCCTCCCTGGGACAAGCTCCCGTGCCCGCCAGGCTGAGGAGCGACTCCAGGTCCTCTGCGAGACCCCGAGGCTCTCTGAGTGGCCAGCCCTCTGCGGCTGCGTTCTCTCTGCCCCGCCCTCACCCTTTGCTTGGTTCGGTCCCTGGGTCGTGACTGTGACACAGCAGTCTCCTCGGTTCACCCTTTGGCCCCGGTGCTGTCACTGAGCTTGGAATCGCTACATCTTTAATAAAACGTCGATTGTCCGATGACTGAAATACGGGGCACTGATGTCACCTGTGAGGTGGTCGCTGGCAGAACGCTTTTAACCGTCTCGTGCGGCCTGCGATGCGGAACGTGCACGTCAACCTGCAGTGGGCGTCCAGGGGCGTGAGGTCGCCCGCACTGTCGGCCCTCCTGCCCCGTGACCGCTGGGATTGACTGACAGGTCCTCCTGCCCCGTGACCGCTGGGATTGACTGACAGGCCCTCCTGCCCCGTGACCGCTGGGATTGACAGGTGCTTGCAGGGGTTCCGGGAGCGTCCAGCTAGCCTAGCACCGAGGAGGTGCCCTGTCCCCTCCCCCGGCCAGGTCACGGAGCTCGGGTGCTGCGTGGTGCCGCGTGCAGGCCGCCGGATGCTGAGCGAGCGGCCATCGGGGAAGGAGCTCGCCTTCGCCGCAGGCGCCCGCACACAGCGCCGCGCCCCAGAGCCACGTGGTGCCGCGTCGTGAAGAGGGAATCGCAGTGTGACACTCACGCCATGGCGGATGGAGCAGCAGTCAGCTTTTCCACCCGCCCGGCAGCTCCTGGGACCGCCGCTTCCTCGCCAACAGCCCACCTCGCTGGGGGCTCCTCCCCCGCCTGCTGCCGTGCCCGGTGGTCCCACCCCGCCCCCCGCCCCCGGGAAACCGCCCGCTCGGAGGGGCCTGAGAACCTTCTCCCACGGAAAGCCTAACGAGCTCGGTTTCAGGCTGGTGGCCAGCAGGGCCTGAGAAACTGGGGGGCGAGGGGCACACCAGAGTTTTCCCCTCCTGCGTGTTGTTCTCCTCCACGTGATGCCTTCGGAGAGAAGCTCTTTCCTCCCTTCTGCACCCCGCCCCGGCCTCGAGGTGGTCTACCACAAACACTCTGCGCTGCCTGACAGCGAGACGCCTTCCTGTCAGGCGCCCCCCGAGCAGAGGAAGCTTCAGCCCATGCCAGGCCAAAAAAAAAAGTCTCTGACACTGGGCTGGCCAACGGGAAGAGGGAGTCGGGCACGAAGCCGACGACGAAGCTCCGGGAAAACACGCTGCGTCTCGGGTGTGAACGTGGCCATGGAAAGAGGTCTCGGTGGCCGGGAAATTCTGCTGGTTCTGAGTTCGGGAGCCGCCTGTCCACCACACCTCTGTGCATGTCCCGTGGGGGAGGGCAGGGGCTTGGGGGCTCTTCTGCAGGGGCTGCTCTGATGCCAACAGGGAAACGAACTCTAGAGAACGTAAGAAAGGAAAACCGTCGGGAACGTGCTGAATGGTGAGGGACTGAGAACCTGGCTCACAGGGCAGCGGACGGGATACCCAAGCTGGGGCCACAGGGCCGGCGTCCGCAGGAGGCCCCCGCTGCTGGCACCATCGCCGCTGAGCGCTCGCCAACCCGGAGCTGAATGCCACCGCCCCGCAGCGCTGGCTGCCGTACTGCTCGGCACTTGGTCCTGTCACAGCTAAGATCTGTCCCTGAACCGCTCCACTGTCCCTAGATTCAGAGTTCCGGGGAGACGGCTCCGTGCGGTTTAAATCTGCCCCGTGTCCAGGTGACCGGGGGAGAGGGGTGTCCTTTTCCATCTTCCGTAGGGGGTGGCAGAGGTTTCTCTCCCTGTTTGTGTTGGCTTTGGCTCAGCAGGACAAGCGCTTAGATGCCGGATGGCGAAGCTGTGTCCAGGTTTAGGAGCGATCACGTCGGGACCGTGCCTACAGAGGGGACTGTTAATGGTCCTCGCTGTGGTGACATGGGAGGGGCAGAGCCCAGGCCATTGAGAATAAACTGTCATAGTTCATCTTGGTCCGGAGACTTGGGCTCCTTGAAATGTCTGGCTTCTGTCTTGCTATTTACCACCTGCCTTCAGCTCTCTCTTCACGATTTGCTCTGTCCTGGTCAGTCTGAAAATCATGTCCCTTACTAGAGAAAGTGGAAGATCGTTGAAGTTGATTTATTCTCTCTCTGTCGACTACACTGTATATGAAAACCAGAAAGTGCGGCTGTGTTTGTTGGTGGGCAAAGCGATGCGCAAAGTGATGCGCAAAGCGAGATCCCCGTTCCTGGTAACCAGAGTGGATTTGGGATGGGGGACAAGATCTCACAGGAAAACGATATCCCCTTTGTCACCAGCAGCCGAGAACTACGTCCAAAGGGCTCTCAGCTTCCCGGTTGCAGAAAGTAGGGCTGCCAGGCTTAACGAGCGAACATAGAGGCTGCCCGGTTAAATTTGAATTTCAGGTAAACGACAAATAATTTTGAGCATAAGTGTGTTCCATGCAATGTTTAGAATACTTACACTAAAATGTATTTGTGGTTTACTTAAAATTCCAGTGTAACCGGGGACCCTGTACTTCGCCGGCGGCCCTGGGTCTTGGGGACCACCAGGGAATTCAGTGAGGTCTTGCTAGAGTAACATGCTCCCGCCTCGGACCGCGCTCTGCCACCCTGTCCAAAACCCAGCAAAGCACGGGGGACAGAGTCGCCCGGCCGGTGTTCCGTGCTCAGATGCAAAACCTGAAGAACAGAAAAATAAATAAAAGAAAGGTTAAGTGTCTCGATAAATCAGGGCATTCTGCTTTGCAGTCATTTCGGCGAAAGCAAGTGTTTTCTTCTCCCGTAACTCAGTCAAGCAAGCAATTATCCTCACATAGCATGACTGTAAAATGTTCTAAGAACTTCACTCTCAAGTACATAAGACTTGGTATAATAGGAACACCGTTAATAACACCAACTAACATGTATATGTGTGTCTGTGTGTATATACATGTATGTATATACACGCGTGTGTGTGTGCGCGCATGCACATATGTCGAGGGGGCGTAGAGAGAGAGCGAGAGCGAGAGGTTCATAGCAGGAACACTTCCAAGTGCTTTGCATGCGCTAACTCGTCCACTTCCTGCAGCGGCCCCGGGTGGTGATTGGCACGATCATTTTGTATCGATAGGGAAACGGGAGCACAGACAGGTTCAAGTGCATTGATAACCTGCTGAGACGCAGGCGGCTGTGGACACAGCAGTCGGGTTGGCCTTTCACCACTGCAGCATGTGCTTCCTGGTGGTGGATATTCTGCACATAAACAAAATCAAAGTATGTTAACCGTGGTGTGAACTGGGTGTTCTGGGGCCTGAGACGGTACCTTCGGCTCCATAACGTTCATAGACCCCTGGTCGTGATCGCCTGACTGGATGGCCCCCCGGCGTGGAGCCTGTTGCCAGGCCCGTGGGCTTGGCTTCACACCTCGGGCGTGGGAAACCCCTGAGGACACAAGCCGGTTCACCGGAGGATGCTCCTGGTAGTTTCCTCCCCGTCATCCCGGGCTGAGCGGCAGCGCGTGTGCCCCAACCCCTCGCCAGGAGGTGGAGCTCAGTCTGCCTTCCGGGGTTTCTTCTCTCTGGTTCATACGCTCCCAACTTTTCCAGCCGTTCGCTTTGAGCTTTGAAGAATAACTCGCTCGTGCTCGAGTTGGGCGATCGTGCCTGCATGTCGTCTTCTTGGGCAGAAGCCTGTAGGGATTTTCTCTTTTATAAAACTCGAGTGCGCGTTCCGGTGAAGAGTCACAGCCCTTTGCGGGACGCCAGCGGGAAATCGCGCTCCCCTGGACTTCGGAAACGGAACGCCGATTCCGTGTGCCGCCCTCGGGGTCCCCACCTCCGGCAGTGGAGATCGGCACGTAGGGAAACAGCGTCTTTCGTGCTGCGTTTTCCTGAGGATTTAAGTGTAGGAATTTTACAGCGAAAACAAATCATTACATCCCGACATTTACCTACTTCCCTGCCAAGTGAGGGGGTGCCCGTCTGTCTTTCCAAAGTCCCCTTTTCAAAAGCAAATGCTTGCACTGAACTGGTTGTTTTAACCGCCGCTTACATAGCCCAGCGTCAGAATCTACCGACACGTGGAGGGAGCGGACGGACAGGGAAGAGTGACCCGGATTAGCTGACATTAGAGGGGACAGGCAGTGAGTGACTGGAGAAAGTTTGTTCCTCATGACTAAGTTTAGCCTCTGAGCATGTGTCTGTGTCGAGGGTAATGGTTTTGAAAGTATTCATCACCACGGGTGACGAAACTTCGGTGCAGTTCTGGTTACTTTCAATAAACCACACAGACCCACAGTGGACAGATTCTGCATCAGGGGAGCTGTGAGCATGCATGGGGGGGAGGGTGGAGCGGAAGGACCCAGAAGGACTCGGCCTGGTGTGATTCGCCTCTCTACACTCCATCTCCAGCATCGTCGCTCTTCCTTTAGGCTTCAGTGACACCGCTTCTGCTGTGAGGAGGCTCTCTGTGACCACGATTTTGTGATGCTTTATCAAAAATCACCCAGACTTGCTTTTGTTCCTTTCCACTGAGTGGCTTCTAGGGGTAAAAGGATTCTGCTCCCCAGATGTGGGTGGTACTGAGAAGCCAATGCGGTAGCACTTACAGAATCCAGTAGCTGCACTCCTGGGGATTTGCCCCAAGAAATGACCGGAAGCTACACAGAAGCGTGTGGGGGAGGGTGCTTACTGCAGGCTTGGTAATCACCTCGGCCCTGTGAAAATGAAATGTCCATCAACAGGAGACGAGTTACGTTACTGTTATTACATGCACTTAAGAGAGTCTCTGCGGCATTAACCATGATGCAGTTCTGTGTTTGCATACCCGGGATATTGTCAAGGATACTTCTAGGTGAAAAGAAGACAGGCTAAGGACTAGTCTGTATAGGACATTCTTGTTTTTTGTCATCTATTTGTACCTAAGTGCATAGGAAACATTCTGGAAAGATAAGTACTGACATGCTGGGGATGATTATTTCTGGATAGTAGAAGTATATTTGATTTTAAGGTCAGTGTTGCTTTTCTGTTTTTTTTCAAATAGCTTTCTATGATTAATAGTTGTTAAGTTGCTCACGTAATAAGAAAAAATATATAAAAATAATTTTCAACAGAAATAGGCTATATAACTTTATCTTTGTTTCTGGAAATACCACTTCTGCAGTGAAGCCATCCCTAAGTGACTAGAGCAGATACAGAGAATTCTTCCCACAGTTCCTCATCTAAACATGCATCTGATGTGGTTCCATCTTATATCACAAGATATACTGATCCCTTTTTTGTTTGGCTGTTATGCTAATATTTAATTATTATTTTTAAATCATAAAGCTACTAAAAAATTCAGCGTATTCATAGTAAAAGTCCTTGTATTTCCTTAAAATGTCTATTTTCTCAGTTGTCATCATTTTCCTAAGCTGGTTCATCCAATCAAATAGAGAGGGAGAGTCTTACCTTACCTTTTAGGTTCTTTGCAGTAAGATCACCCATGTCTGGCAGATAGTAAATGTAAATAGCATTAATTGAGGACTTACTATTATCTGTTAAATGCTTTTGGTTAGTATCACTTCTCCAAAATAACCCTATGAGTCAGAGATTATCCCCATTTTCAGAAAAATAAATAGAGAGCCAGGAAAGTTAGAAGATCCTTAGCGTATAGTTAGCTATTGGCAAAGCCAAGACTTAGACCCGGGTCTGTTGGCTTTAAATGCCATTTCTTTCTACTATGCCACACTGCCTTGAGAAGAACTATTAAGAACTACATTTGCGAGCTTCCCATCAAAAGTATACAGTAGACTGTTTATGGAGGTCATTCTTTCCATGTGAGTTCTTAGTTGCAAACAATAGAACACGCTTTAGTTGAGAGTAACTCCCAAATTACACTGTGGGACTACCTACTGGTGAGTTCTCACAGCACTCGTTAGAGGCACAATCCTGAATCTTGAGTACTGCATGAGTCACACTCTTCAGGACACCTGCTGTGGTGACATCTGAAAACTCCGTGACTACACTAATCCAGGCAATGTGGTGTTGGCAAAGGAACAGACAATTATATCAGTGGAACAAAACAGAGAACGCAGAGTAGATTCATACAAATATCATCAGCTGATCTTTGACAAAGGAGCCTGGGCGATTCATTGGAGAAAGAGTAATCTTCAACAAATGGTTCTGGAACAACTGGACATCCACATGCAAACAAAACAAAACAAAACAAAACAAAACAAAACCAAAAACCAAAAAACCAAAAAACCAAAAAACCAAAACCAAAATAAAACAATCCAGGCACAGACCTTACACATTTTACAAAAATTAACTCAAAATGTGTCACGTACCTAAATGAAAAATGCAAAACTATTAAACTCTTAGAAGATGATGTAGGAGAAAATCTAGATGACCTTGAACTTGGAGATGACTTTTTAGATATGACACCAAAGGCATGCTCCTTAAAAGAAAAAATTAAGTTGGACTTAATATGAAAAACCTTCTGTTCTGTGAAAGACACTGTACAAAGAATGAAAAGTGAAGCTATAAACTGGGAGAAAATATTCGCAAAAGACTTAACTGATAAAGGACTGTTTTTCAAAGCACACACAAGACTCTTAAAGCTCAACAGTAGGAAAACGAACAAGCTAATTAAATGACCTGGGCAAAAGATCTGAACAGACACGTCATCAAAGAAGATGTACAGATGATGAGTATATGGAAAGATGCTCAGTGTCATATTTCAGCAGGGAATTACAAATTAAAATAACAATGAGACACCACACCCATTGGAATGGCAAAAATTCAAAACACCAACAACACCAAATGCTGGCGAGGATGTGGAGCAACAGGAACTCTCTTTCATTGTTGGTAGGAGTACGAAGGGTGCAGCCACTTTGGAAGACAGCATGGCATTCCCTTACAAAGCTAAACATAGTCTTAACCATATGATCCATCAGTTGTGCCCCTTAAAATTTACCTAGATGGACTAGAAGCTTATGCTCACAGGAAAACCTACACTCAGATGTTTCATCAGCTTTGTTCATAGTTTCCAAAACTTGGATTCTTTAATAGGTGAAAGGATCAATTCACTGTGGTGCATAAATATCGTGGGGGTATTATTTAGTACTGAAAAATGAGCTATCAAGCCACAAAAAGACATGCAAGAACCTTGAAGACATAGTAGTATGTGAAAGAAGCCAATATGACAAGACTACCTACTCTGTGATTCTAAGTGTATGGCATTCTGGGCAAGGCAAAATGATGGAGGCAGTAAAAAGATCTGTGGTTTCCAGAAGTTTAGTGGGAGGGAAGGATGAATAGAGGGAGCACGGGCGATTTTAGGGTAGTGAAACTATTCTGTATGAAACTGTAAGGGTACATGTGTCAAAACTCAAAGAACGTGCAATGCAAAGAGTGAGTCTTGTCGGCGGTGGTCTTTGGTGTGGGATATTGATGGGGGGGGACCATGTGGGAAACTCTGTACTTTCTGCTTAATTCTGCTAGGGATCTAAAACTGCTTGTAAAAAAAGGTCAATTAAAAACAAACTGTGTGGCTCTTGTCCACAATCACAAACTCCCCCCAAATGTGGGTTCCATGTGGAGCCTCTCCCTCTCTGCTGATCTCTTCCACATCCCAGCTTGCAGAGGTGGTTCGATTGGTTCGGTCTAAGCCATATGCCGAGAATGCGCTGGAAACGGAAATCTGGATTCTGCCTCAGGGCAAAGGACTGTGATGAGAACTTCTACAGGCGTAGGAAGCCAGACCGCCACCACTGTGGCAGACGTCCACAGACACCGACGTGGCAAGGGATAAAAACCCACAGTTTTTCAACAAGTAACTCCATCGCAGGCCTACCACCTGAGGATAATTACTTCACGCTCCTCTCCCATTGGAAGGAAGAGATCTCTTCTTCGTTCTGATATTTGCTTCCTGGAATTTCTCTATGTGTACTTTTTTTTTTTTTTTTTTATTGGTGGGAAGGTTCCTGCTAGAAATTCCTAGTTATCTGTTAACGTTTTCAAACTGCTTTTGAGAAACATTCACTTCTAGGAACTGTTTACTGAAGGGTTACATGTCCTCGCACTAACATTTTAAGCACAAAATAGGCAAAGTTCACACATTTATTGAACTCCTTTCGGGCCAGTTATGCAAGTGTACTTACCCTGAATAAATTTATTTTGGCTGAGAAAAATCCAGTTGCTGGAGAAATATTCAAATATATATATATTTTAATGTGAAGCTTATTAACTCTAACAGCAGGAGGATGAGTCCATCTTTAGTTTTGACAGTAAACTCAGAAATTAGTGGACTTGGCTATTTCAATAGGAAATAAAAATACAAGCGTTAGAGAGATGTCTATAGTAGGAATAATTTAAAAGACAGGAAGACAGGAAGAGGGAATATGAGAAAGGAGCAGGCTCTGGGAGTGTAGAGGTTGGTGCAGGTGTGGTGACTCACGTTACTACAGACTGGTGATGCCGGAAGGAAATACTCATGGTTGTAAAGAGAAGGGAAACGTGTCGTGAACCCAGCTAAGGCGTGAGAGGGAATGTAAAACTTTTTCAGGCATGAGAGAGAAATTTGCATGGACAGCTTCACATTTATGGCTCCTTATGAAAGATATTGACATACCATAGGTAGGAACGTGTGATGAAATCGTGGGTATTAAATGCAGCTCTTGAATGTGCTGGACGACGCTTCGAATTTTTAAAAAGTTACTCAAGTCATGTCGTTTACAGAATGGCAGGAAGTAGATGCGCTGGAATTGTGCGGCCATCTCAGGTCACACTGCAGTTTATAATTAATTTTATTTGAACGTCTGTTGTGGCCAGAGGCACCGAACTGTGAATAAATCAGCCGAAAAGGAGCCACTGCAGGCTAGTGTGTCCACCATGTGCTCCCTCCACTTCGCCCTTCTTCCACATGAGCTCTGTCTTGTGTAGTTGGAAAAGCAGAAAACATGAGCTAATTTTTCTCACTCATATATGCCAGATTTTTTATCGGTAGTGGTCTTTCTTCTGACTCTGAATCCTGCTGAGGGATGTGGCAGGAGAGGCATTAGTTTCTTGGTGTTGCCCATAACAGTAATTTGTTAAAAAGATGGTGGATTGTCTAGATCATTTTTAAGGTCTATTCTAGTCCCCATATCTTTTGACCTTTCTCCTCCTCATTATCTTTGTTTATACTAGGACAATCTCAGTGTAAAGTAGTTAGCTCCAAGTTAAATCGAATAGGCCTTCTGTTTTTAGTTCTAAGAAGAAAGGAAAAAATGACAAGAAAATTAGTTTTTTATTTATTCGATCAATAAGTATTTATCAAGTTCCTATATTATGGGTGCCGAAGATCCGGTTGTGAAACAGTCTCAGCTCTTATGGACATTATATTCTAGTAGAGAGAGAGAGCAATATACAGATTTTGTGAAAATAGATCAGGCGTTGATGATAAGAGCTATGAGTTCAGATAAAGCAGGTGACCAGGATATTTGAGTGACCAGGACAGACCTCTGCTAAGATAATATTCGATCGGCTTGTTTCTACAATCAGCTCTGGGACCCGTTCGGATTCAGTCGAGTGTCGTAAGCCCTTTAAGGGAACACATGCTCCTAGAACCCTACTAGTCTCTGCGTACTGGTTTGGGCTGCCAGCCTGTGGCACCCAAGCTAAATACGTCTCTGTTATCAATGATTTGATTTTCTCCTTTCTGCTCAATCAGAAAAAAAAATATTGCAAAACATTTCAATGAAAAAAAATCGCTTTGGTCGACCAGGTACTCCAGTAATCCATACCCCCCACGCACCACTCATTCCACAGTGAGAGGTCTTGTGTTCGTGGCCGGCTCTTTCACTGGGAAGATGGAATGTCTTCCAGCTTCAGGTCAGGGGTGTCCAGCGACATGCGTGTCTCTTCCTCCTGGTGTTTCGGATATGGGGGGGAGGCCAGGTGGGGAGAAGCAAGAATCAAAGGTTGGGCTGACTCCGAAAACATTGATCACAATTATAAGAAAATCGTAGCCTCTGATGAAAGCCACATGTTGCTTCTTTGTCACCAGTTTCTCTGGCAGATGTGGTTCCAGTTTCAGAGTGTTTGTGATGGTTTCAGCGTCTGTCTTTTGATCACAATCACTGCCATTTATTGCGCCCCTCCTGTGATGCAGACATGTTGTCTGTTCTGTTTCTACTTCCTGTGGCCATGACCTCCCCTCATGTAGCATCTTGTGGTGGCTGAGCCAGGATAAGGATGAGACCGGCCGATCTGACTTGACAGCCTGGCGTTCCCATTGCAGCATGTGGCCTCTCAGAGAAAGGCTCCGTAGGTGGCCGCCGGCCACTGACGTCCAGCCTGCGGGCAGACCAGGTCTGACGAGCCTTTCCAGCCCAGCAAATCCATAAGTGCTTTGAATTCTGCTCCTGCAGAGGGTTTCGAGTTTATGGCAGACTTTGTGGCCAAAATGGCAGCTTTCTGAAGAACTGAAACCAAAACACTGCTCCTCTACTTAACTGATTTTGGTTTCCTGGCAAAGCGACTAACTTGACAACACAGAGACGAGGCGCCTTTCTTCCTCCCAGCCCGTCCTGCCCTGGAGAGCTGGTGCTCTGGCTCCATCGCCTGTACTGTTCGGATGCCCTGTGGATCTTTGAACAACGGACGATGTCACCCAGACCATTTTTAGCAATATCTGTGTGGAACATTTCCTCTGTTGCTTTGAGCCTGTGAATTCCTGGCCCTGGGTGACACCTGCTATGTCGTGCAGAGTGGTGGTTTTTAAGCTTATGATAACCACAAACCTTTTTAGAAATTTCTTTTGAGTTCTTTTTTTGGTGGTCGCGTACCTTTTATCAAGGAACGGAGGTGAAAATGAACCCACCTGGTGAGAAAGTGCCTGCCTGAACACCACATATTTTCACTAACAAAGGACAAGTAAATAAAGGAGCTCTGAGTGACACAGGCGCTCGAAATGCAAGAAGCAAGGTCTGTTGGGTCCCTCTCACTCTGCCTGCTGTGCCAGAACTTGGTGGCCGCTGGGGGAGTTCTGGTAGACCTTTCGGTATACCTGAAGAGTCTTTTTTCTCTCTCTGCATTTTTTACATAGTTGATATTCTATTGAACGTAACCGGTTTTAATACTGCATACCAATCAGAGACCCAGGGGTCAGCAGGCATTTTATGTCAAGGGCCAGATGGCAAATACTTTAAACTCTGAAGACTATGCAGCTGACCAACCCTGCCATTGTAGTGTACAAACAGCCAGCAATGATATGTGAGCAAAGGGCATTCAGGTGTTCCAATAAAACTTTATTTATAAAGCGAGATGGGATGTCGTGCTGACCCTTGGGCTATGCTGTTAAAATCGACTTATTCATAATATCTATCAGTTATAGATAATATCTCTCTAGCATAGGTCATTAGAATTCAATAATTAAAAAAAAAACACCCAGACTCAAATTACTATATATAGTTTTATAGGTTTGACTATCATTACTTGAAGTCTGTGACAATGAAATAGCATTTTTCCCCCTATATAATATCATTTTTTTTTTTTGAGGAAGAAAATAATTCTCTTTTCACTGTGTTTCATGTGAAAGTAAAAAAAAAAAAGTATCATGTAAAAGTTAAGCCATACCTTATTAGCCATTTCTGGAACTAAACAGCATCAGACTAGACATTTTTTTAACTGGGAGAAAAACAAGATGTACAGTTGTGTATTCCATCGGAAGGTAAGCAGAAGCAGATTCATATTCACGGACAAAAGTGCCACAGAACCAACATTTATTCCCAGGTAGGGGGTTCAGCTGACAATGTGTGTGACCCAACAGGATTTCCGCCGAGTGCCAAGCTCCCTGTCTCCACTGGGGTCAGATTCACCCTCAGAGTATCTTCAGCCTCTTTTGGGGGCTCTAGTTTGGACAGTACAATGGCTGGTGGCCACCCCTGGTTATTGTCTGTTGGCGTTAGCAGATTATGCCTTTTTCTTGTCCTAGGTTTCTGCTTCCTTCTTTGTTACTTAATTCTTCTCCACCAGAGACGGTCGTCATGCTTTGAAACACTGGAAGCGAAGGATTCATTCCGAGAGTTTAGGGAATTGCGTTTCGGTGCGCTAACTAAAAATGCCTTGGTCAAATCGTCCTTTTGATGGAAAAGATAAGGGAAAGTCACAGGCATAAGTCCCGGCTTTCTGTGTATAGACGGTCGTCATTCGCTTGATGTACAATCATCATAATTCTGGTCTTTTAAAAAGAGTTCATTGATTCAAAAACCATTTGGAAAGTGAGCGACTCCTGCATGGCAGACCTTCTGTTATTGCCCAGGGACCCTGCGCCCTACTCCAAGGAGCCTCTGCCATCTCGTGGGAGATGCAGAAATGTAACTGAGTAGGGGGATGCAGTGATGGGCCGTGGTGCGGACAAAGTTCTGTGGGGGCAGAGGGTGGGACAACTTGATTTGGATGACAGAGTTCAGGAGAAGTTGCAGGAAGCTGAGGAGTTCACAAGGAATTATGTGGGGAGCCGGGATGGGCTTTCTGGGGGAAGGAGGTGATATGTGGGGGGATAGAAGTGGGGTGGCGTGTTCGGCTGACTGCACACACGCTTGTTAAGGCTGGCAGTTCAGGAGGACGCGAGCGGGTGGTGGAAGGCAGCGTGTGGCCTTGAACATCCTCCTACGTGGTGGCGAGAGATTGGAGGTGGATCCCGCAGGCAGTGGGGATCAGCAAAGAGCTTCTCAGTGAGGAAACGAAACGATCAGACTCGGGCCTTGGCGCGGTTACATGGCACTGTTGTGGAGGGAGGGTTGGCAGGAGGCGTCGGAGTGTCCATCTACTGCAGCCGTCCTACCCAGGGGGGACGAGGGAGGCAGAGGAGGAGCCGTGCCGAAGAGCAGCTCAGAGTAGGTACTCAGCACAGCTGGGAGCGACAGGCGGGAACGATCAGCCGCGAGTCTAAGGTGTGTTTGGAAAGCGGCCGGAAGACAGCGCACTGCTGCGTGCCAGGGCGCCATGAGCGCAGAAGCGCTTCGAGTGGAAGGGTGTGCCCGGTTTGCGGACCGACGGTGCGGACCGACGGTGCGGCCCGGCAGAGGTAACGAGGAAGCCTTGCTGAGGTTCACAGTGAAGTCTGGCTGGGAGATCAGGTGCCATTCATGAAAAATCTCTTTGATTTTTTAACCTGTAATTTTTTATGGAAACGTTCAATTTTCTATCCGTAATAGCAATGGCAAAAACTTTTAGCTACACGTGTAGTTAATCAGTATATTTTATAGATACCTGTGTAAAACAAAACAAGACCGAACAACAGACAACAAGTGAAAAACAATGACAGAGGAGCAGACAATTGGTGCTGCGGCTGAGAGTCCGGCCCTGCTGGAGGCATTGCAGGTCGATGCTGCTGCATGGTCCAGGGAGACCACATGGCGACGAGTGGCAAGGGCTGTGAGGACGACCCTGTGGTTTTGCTCGGTGATCCTAGTTCTGCTTATTAAAGGGAAGTGATTCAGCGTCTTGTCATGAGAACTTACCTTATGGATGTGATTTATGAAACAGTCAGCTGACGGGGGACTCTGTGTGTGTGTGTGTGTGTGTGTGTGTGTGTGTGTGTTTCTACTCAGAGCAGAAACACGAAGACTGTGAAGAAACATGGAAAGATATTTACAGCGACGTGAAAATAGTATTTATAATCGTCACAACAGTGCAAATATATGTATGCCAATAGAGACTCCCTGGAAAAACATTAAAAATGAAAGCTGTCAAAACGGTAAGATTATGGATAATTTTCTTGTTTTTTTTTTTTTTTTTTCTGAAATGAAGTCCATGTCAGTACAATTTTTCAAAAGCTTCTCCAAAGGTGTAAAGGTGTAATAAAGCAGACGTGCACAGAGGCAAGCTCCAAACACTGTCACTGAAACGGTCCTGGAGCAACTGGGAGGGGGACATAAAGGGATGGCGGCCACTTGAATAAGGGCAGATGGAGGAAGCGAGACTAGGAGGCAGGCAAAGGAATGAGCAGCACCCCGACCCCCTCCCTAGGGAGCCACCGCGGTGGCCTCGGGGCCTCGCCGTCCCTGGCGGTGGAAGCTTCATGTCACAGCAAGTGCGTGGGGCAGGTGGGCAAGCAGGACCACAGCGACCACCTGACCTCGGGACTGGGCCGTGACATCGGCATGGCCTGTGGGCAGGTCCCCAGTGGAAGATTTGAATTCAGGCTGGTGGCAGGAGGTGGGATGGCCATGTCTCTTATGCACACATTCGGTTTCATTGACACATTAACCACAGGTGAGGAGGAAAAGGCCGCGAGGTGTGGGGTGAGTGTGAGCGGAAGCAAAGGAACTTTCTTCAAAAGATTTAAAAAAAAAAAAAACCAGCATCAGTGTTGCAAAGACTTTCCACGATCCCACACCTACCCCGAAAGCCCCGGGCGTAGCACAGGAAGTGCGCTGACCATCCGAGTTGAATAAAAGAGGCTCGCAGGGGAGACGGGCTCACCTCCTCGCTCAGCATCTCGCTCAGCACCTCGCTCAGCACCTCGCCCAGCCCAGCCCAGCGGACCGCAGCCATGAGAACGCTCATCCTGGCCTTCCTCGGGCTCTGCTGCCTCACTGCGCGCATTGTGGAAGGTGAGTCCGAAGCTTCCTCGTGACAGGAGGGCGGGCGTGCAGGCGCTGGGCACACATGGTGTAGGCTCAGGTTTCGACTTTGCCCAGGGTAAGCCTCGGGCTCCCCATGTGCAAAGTGGGGATGATGCTTGTGACGCGAGGGGCCCTCGTAGGTTCCAGGGACCGAGAGAACTTGGTGAGAACCTGGGCTCCTGCTTGTCCCGGTCGGGTGATCTTGGGTGGATTAGCGTAGGAATTACTTATCTAGAAGCTGAGTGTTATAACAGATACTCTCACCTGGGAGGAAGGTGAAGTGAATCTTAGGCTCACTTACCAGATTTCCTCACGAGTCGTCACCTCCAGATGAATGTTCGCTGTGGAAGGGCGGTGACGATTACATATGCTGTGGCCTGTGTAGCACCGATCTTGATAAATCCTAGAACTATGTGAGAGATCAGTCACCATGTGGGGACGAGCTGAACCTGCGGAGTGTAGGTTCTGATGCAAATCACTGTCCTCTGTCAAGAGCACGACCAGGATCTCGTACCTTCCCGCTGGGTAATCAGGGTTGCTTTCAAGTGCGGGGGAACATCTGTGACTGCTGCCTGGGGTGGATTCCCACTCACGCTACCTTTCTTGAGCTTCTACGAGACCCCATGATAAATGCCGATCATAGATCCCTGTCTTACGGACAGTTGCATATACGTACCAGACAGAGCCTCGCTGCGCATTCTACCCACATCTCCTAAAGGATTATTTATTCCGACTGCCTGGAGTTTATCTCTCCTTGCGCCTCGGGCAGCAAGAGGGACTGTCCTTTGGGGGCAGTGAGTGTTACAGCGAACCCTCCTCTCTACCTCCCAATTATTAGACTTATTTCTCAGACTGGAATATCTGACCCCGAAAACCACGGATCCCCAGGGGCGTCTATGAGTGGGGGGAGGGGAGCAAAGCCTGAAACTCTACAACTGCAAAATGACCCAATACTGACGACACCACAAAGCTTAAGGCCACTAAATGAGGCCGAGTTTTGCCACGCGGCTGGCATTTTGCTGACATGATAGGTGTGCCACGTGGTGGAGAGCCAGGCTTGTTAGAGACGGGGGATCCGCAGACGCTTGGCTCCGATTCCCAAGTTTTCTGCTAGCTTGACCTCCACACAGCGCCTCGGGCTTAGCCTCTGCGTCCAACAATGGGGCAAAGCGGTGTGTGCTTTGACGCGCTCTGCAACGTTGCGTGGAGGTGACGACTTTACCGATGACAGACACGCATGCCTCGCTGAGAGTAAGGGGCCGAGTGTGGGGTTGGCCGTCCGCTGGGGGTCTCGGGGTCTTGGGAGTTCACAGAGGACAGTGTTGTTTCTTAAGCAGTGAGGGAAACACGTCCTTTCTGTAGCTCGCATTTTACTGTTGAAAACGAGAACACCGGTATTCAGCCGAAAACCAGCCGTGTTTAGTGTCTCGTTCCCCAGATGGCTCTTGGGCACGTCAGTCTTCCTTGTTTCGGTCATAGCACTGTGGTGCTTACAGCTCTCTGGAATTGCATTTGACTTTTGTTTGCTCGGTTTCCTTCTCCAGGCGTGGGGAGTGAAGTCCTGGAGGAGAGGATCTGTGTGAGTCTGACCACCCGGCGCCTGCCTGTGAAAAACATCAAGACCTACACCATCAAGGAGGGCCCGATGCGAGCAGTCATGTGAGTCCACCTCCCCCCCTCCGGGGCCCCGTGGGACACCGGGCGCAGAACTGCTGCCCTCCTCGGGGAAAATCAGACCGACGGCCCCTTCGTTTTCCCACATTACCCACGCCTTTCTGTAGCACCGGACAGCGGTTATCGTAAAAATTTGGCAACCAAATGAAGAGTATCATCCTCTTCTCTGATTTAGCTTAGGAGAGGAATCCGACCAGGAACCAGATAGATACTGGGGTCAGCTCCGAGGGCTAGGTTTAGAGATGGCTGGTTCAGATGGGGATTCGACCATGCAGCCACGCTGGTGCGAGACCCTTCCCCTCTCCTCCCCTTCCCTCACGCCTCTCTCCTCCCCTTCCCTCTCCTTCCCTCCGCCTACTCCCCTCCCTTCCCCCCCGTCCCTCCCCTTCCCCTCCCCTCCCCTCCCTCCATCCCTTCCCCTCCCCTCCCTCCATCCCTTCCCCTCCACTTCCCTCTCTCCCTTCCCTCCCCCTACTCCCCTCCCTATCCCCTACTTTTCTCTCCCCTTCCCTTCCTCCCTCTCCCCTCCCCTCCCCTTCTCTTCCCGTCCTGTCCCATGCCTCTCTGACCTTCATATGATATGTTGGGATAAAGTAGGGTGCCATGTTTTATCGGTTGCCGTATCTCAAGAAAATGTGTCAAAAACTAGCCTACATGGTACCATTATGTTTCTGGGATCTCATTTTCAGAATAGCAGCTCTTCCCAACACATAGCTGCCACTTTACCCACAGAAATTAAGATAAAGAAGTCACCTTTTGTACAGAAAATAAGACGAACATATTTAGATTTGAAAAGGAAGACGATGCGTAGTGGCTTGGACGAGATGATGTCCAGTTTAGTTACAGCATTCGGAGGCCCTGGTGAGAAAGACAGCCTGGGAGTCATGGTGAACAGAGGGTCTGGTGTCACCTGGAGACACTTCTCCTTCCTGTTAGCGTAGTTTGCAGGAGAAGCTTTTTGTCTGTGGTCTTACGGTTCTGAAAGACCCCTCTGTCCAGTAATTTCTGCACGAGAGCTCTCTCTTCGGTCAGATCTTAACTCTTGCTCCTGAGGTTTTGAGGGTGTGACTAACTCTGCCCATCTGTTCCTGACCTTGCAGATTTATTACCAAACGCGGCTTTAAAATCTGTGCCAATCCACAAGAAGACTGGGTGAAAAGAGCAGTTGAACATGTGAAGTCCAACAGAAAAAACAAGACCCAGACCAAACCTACAGGAGCTCAGCAATCCACCAGTACGGGTGCAACCCTGGCTAGGTAGTGGCCTTCCGACCCCATGTCCCCTCACGAGCCAGCCAGCTGATTTTCCTTTACAAGCTCATGGACCAATTAAATTATATTCGCCTTTCCTGAAAGTGCCACATGTGTCACACTTTTTTTCTTGTATTTTTATTTTTCATGTCTTTTGTTTTCATTTAGATGCTCTCATTAATAAATATTTATTATTAAGAATAGCCCCAAGGTCTGGTCATTGCCTATTAGGAAAGGTAATATGTCATTTGTGTTCCACTTCTGTCCTAACTCTCTCTCTCTTTGACGGTATCTATTATGGGCGCGTTTTGGGCCAGTGTTTATCAGGGCTGAAAAATATAATCATTGTTCTTAGGTTCCAGCTTGAAATGGTTCTCTGCCCATGAGTCATAAGTGACAACTGTGACAATGGCAGCAACTCAAGAGCTATTTCAACGTATCTTCATAATGGAGTTCTTTTTATGGAATAAGGGAGAAAAATCTAACTGGCATTGGGTTTGCCTTCTGAGGGTCCATGACTCAAAAAGTGACTTCACTCAAGTTTAATCTCGAGCAGATTGTCTTATCTCTCTGTGTTTCATTTGATCTCTTATGGAAGGAAAAAAGAGAAGGCTTGTCCATTCTTTATTTGTCAAGGTAACAAAGGTTAGACTGTCAGTGAAAGGATACTTTATTCAAGTAAAAATCAATTGCTCTTTGTATCGGGCAGTGATCTCGCTGCCTTTCTGTGACTTCTGTGATTGTCACTACTCTAGTTGTCATCCAAGTCCTGCTTTTCTGCCGGTAGCTTTTTATGCCCTAACAGAGCCACCTGGAACACTTGAATGCGATCACAATTTGCAGTAAAGTTTTACGTGTTGACCTGGCCACTCAACACCTCAGCCTCACCCTTTCCTATAATGTTATTAATTGCTGATTTGGTTCCTGTTTGCGGTCTGCTGTCCTCCCAGCTGGTGACGTACACATCCAGTCCTATCTGACTCTGAATTGTCAGAACTGACCAGGCTTTGATAGTCTCAGGGGAAGAGAAAATACTTGTCTTGTCCTGAGGGGACACCCAGCAATGTCAAAGGCTTTCAGAGGGCATCTGGGGGCCAGGTCACTTCCAGTCATCTGACTAGTGAACCAGGGTGTGGACCGTTTAAAAGCTGTCTCCTAGCGAAAGCTTGGGCCATCTCTCCTTTCTCATCTGTATTTGCCCACAACGATTTTCAAAGGATTTTAAAGTAAATACTGAGAATAGGTCTGAGGGGGTTGAAATGTAGCAGATGAAGACAGGAGTGGTTTCCCAAATATCTCCCAGCCCCGAGAAATTTCATGGGATGATAATGTGATATGTGGAAGAACAGGTGCGCACATCCTGTTAACTTATCACCTTACCTGAGGTGGCGCTACATGACACCAAGGGGTTTTGGCCAAATGGTGTACGAAACTTTGACCGGATGCTTTGAATTTGTTAAGGTGGGACCCGAATCTGTTGGCCGTGCCCCTGTGGTTTATTGGATTTTGGTTCACTTCAAAGAAATAATCTAAGAAAAAGAGATCTCAAAATATTATTTTTCCTGTGGCTGCGACCCGTTCTTTATCTGCTTATGGCATCTTGCACTTAAATTTAACCCGAAACTTATCAATGTGTATCGAAATAGACAGCCTGTTTGCCTGTCTGTGCTCCCCACTTCCTTCTGCAGTTAGACTGGAGGCTGCTTGTGTGTTTTATTATTTTTTCTTTGTCATAGTTTTAAAGTAAACTTATTGGGGTGACATTGGTTAATAATAATAACATAGATTGCGGGCGACATCTTTATAATATGCTATCTGTGTCCACTATTGTCTGTTCACCACCCAAAGTCTAGTCTCCACTCATTGCCATGTATCTGACCCCTTTACCTTCTTCATCCTCTCCCCACCCCCCTTCCCTCTCGGTGAACACCCTCAGATTTCTGTGTATATGATTTTTGTTTGTTTACTTGTTCATTTGTGGCTTTTTGTTTTATATTCCACATATGAGTGAAATCATGTGCATCTTGTTCTTTTCCATCTTACTTATTTTACTTAGCCTAATTCTCTCCAGATCCATCTATGTTGTTACAAATGGCAATATTTCATCTTTTTATGGCTGAATAGTATTCCATCCTGTGTACATACCACATCTTCTTTATCCAGTCATCCATCAGAGGACACTGAAGTTGTTTCCATGTCTCGGTTATTGTGAATAATGCTGCAATGAACATAAGGGATATATATATATATCTCTTTACAAATAAGTGTTTTCAAATATTTTGGCCTCGTACATGCTATTCACACTGGGTCTCCGGTGGCTAGCTTAGACTGTGGGTGGTCAATTAATATTTGTTGGATAAATGCGAGAAAGAACATTTTATATTATTTCCTTTATTCTACTATTTTATATTTCTAAAATCATATATAACACAAAACAAACTATTCAAAGGAGGTTCAATTCAGCAAACATTTTGAGGTGCGTTATTAGGACAGGCGCTGTGTTAAGCTTAGGATATATCAAGATAAGCAAACCCCATTTCTCTCACAGCTTGGTAGATGGGACTATGATATCAACAAGCCAATTGCACAGGGTTGAAACAGGAAATAATGTAAATGTGTTCTAGAAACAGAAACAACATGGCAAACAGAGTGATTAACTATCTTGGGAATGTTCTCTCCAAGGACTTTTGAGTTTATATGTAATTATGGATTATTATAAAAATGCCTAGAAGATGCACCCTTAATTGGTTGGAAGAAGGATGTTGTCACACATTTCTCTCTTGACTAGGAAGTGATTATAATATTGGCGTAGCATTTTATTCTTTTCTGGGTATCTGATGTAACAATGTAGAGAGACTAAAGCTATCACTGTCATTTAATAGGTGAGAAAACTGAGCCAAAGAGAGGTCAATTGTCTTGGCTAAGAGCACGTGGCTATTGGGAAATGGAGCCTGACTTCCCATGGTGTGCCGGGCCACGGAGCAGAGTGACAGAGTAGAGGTATTCTAGAGTGGATGTACGTGGGATTCTCCGAGCACAGCCATCGTGCAGGACTCAGAATCCTCATGATACATGAGAAGTACTTCCTATTTGATTTTGTCTATATAATTATTTAAAAAATGTTTTTATTTTATCAGAGTGATACGTCAACATGGTCAAATGTTTAAATAGCACAAAAGGGCTCCTCATGAAGACCGGGAACCCCCTGCCCTATTCGTTCCCATTTTTAATCTCCTCCCCACAGATGACTGCTCTTAACTCTTTCAGCCGATGGTTCCGATAGTCACCTTCAAAGCACCAGTGTTTGTATACCAGCGTTTTTGGAGTTTACCTGTGGCTGCCTCTGTGATACGTGCAGACGCAACTCACTTAGGGCCAAATGTCTTTCATCCTCTCCATGTAATTATGCCGGTATTTTCAGTTGGTTATGTTTATAGTTTTATATAATATACCTATCGGTTATTTCTTTTTCGTCACCTGTGGGCAGCACTTCTTGACTTTCCATTTTGTGAGATTGTTCTGTTTTCTATAGCAAATACTTTAAAAGCCTTCACTATGTAACCAGCGCTGTTTTATTGCTTTGCAAATGTTAAGACATTCAATCGCGTAACAGACCTCAAAGGCAAAACAGCTAAGGCACCACGAGGCTGTTGGTTTGTGAGGGAAGGAGTTCGGGTTTGAGCCCATGGAAGTGTGGCTCCGAGTGTGGCTCTCGACCACTATGTCATGCGCTCACCTTTCTTCAGCTAAGCAACTTCGCTCATCCCTTTGGTGGATGTTCAGTGAGGGCTGACCACGTGTCAGGAGCTGAAGACGCAGCACCGAGCAGACGAAGGCCCTGCCTTCACGGAGCTTGCTCCCCAGTAAAACCTGCCCCCCTTCTCTCTCTCTCCAGGGATCCTCATCTGCCCACTCACCCGACAGATGCCTGTTTTGAGCCCGCTGCACCCAGTCCGGACGCCGTGCTGGGCACTGGAGCGCAGCGGGGGATCCAGAAGGGGCCCTGTCTCCAGGAGGCTGGCACAGTATGTAGACACTTTCAACGCTGTGTCATGTGTGCGGCGATGGGGATGGTAGAGAGTGTGAGCGGGATACGCGGGTGCGAGCCCGCCCACGCGCAGAGGGCCAGGACGGGCTTCCCCCTGCGGACAGCCGTCCCCCTGAGACTGAAGGGGGAGTCGGGGTTGTTCAGTGCGTTCCGGGCGAAGGGAGCCGGCAGCGCCTGATAGGCCTGCAGGTGAGATGGAAATGGGGGCACCGCGGAGCCCGGAACGAGCGGGGTTAGTGCACCAACCCCCTCGCAGTCCAGAATCCATGCGTGAGTGCTGACTCCCCCAAACTGAGCGAAACCAGCAACGTAAACTGTGCCAATAATATGAACGTTGATAAGCACACATTTTGTGTGTTATATGCATTACATACTGTATACTTACAACAAAGCGAGCTAAAGAAGATGTTAAGAAAATCATAAGAGAAAATACATTTAGAGACTTTGTTGAGAAGAATCTGCATTTAATTAGACCCGTGAAGTTCAAACTCCTGTTCAAGGGTCACCTGTGGTTTAGTATGACCGAGGGACAAAGCGAAGGCTGGACCACGGAAGGTGAGGGCGAAGGTGAGGTTAGGGGGACGGAGTGGCTGTGCCCAGGGGCTTTGTCTGCCAGATCAAGGAGCGTGCACTTCCTCGTAAAGGCTGGGAATGACCCCGTTGCCAGGTGGGCAGTGGGGTGCAGAGAATGAGATGGGGGCCGGGAGCCGGCTGGGAGGCGACTTCGGACCTGGCCTTTCCTCGTGGCCTCTTCCGCTCAGCCAGGGCACGTGCGAGGGACAGACGACTGCCTGCCACTGCGTGTGGCTCAGCTGTCCCTACCACGGGCCTTGGGCAGCCGCTCCGGGCACTGACCGCTTGACTGTGGGGAGCCAGGGCTGGGATGGGAAAATATTGCGTTTATGGGAATTTCCTCATAAGTTGCTGAGATTGGATTCGTGGGACCAAGGTTGGAGCCGACCTCCGAGGGGGAGGTTGGCAGCGTTGAAAAGCGGTAAACTTGATGTCCGTGGGGCCCAAGGCTTTTCTGATTCATTCGGTTTCCTGAGTATTTCTTGAGCACCTGCACAGTCTCGGGGCACAGGGTCTCGTCCACTGTCATGAGGCCCGTGATCTTGTGGGGAGAAAGTGTGGCCACCAAAGCCATTCCCACTTGGATGTTCGAAAGGGCTCAGCTCAGGGCTCAGGGGCACCTTTCAGATGTCCCCTGCCTAGGTGATACCTCTCTCGTGTATCCATTCAGCTCCTGAGCTTACCTCTATTTATTTACATAGTTGGGGTCGGGACTGCGTGTTTGGTCTCTGCTTGCCTAGAACCTGGCATGGCACCCTGGACAGCGCGGGCCACCAGCACTTTCACGTGGAATGCACGCTGCATTTTCGGCATCGCTACGCTAGCAGTTCTTACAAAAGGCCGTTGGAACACAGAAGAGAGAATACCTAAACCCTCCCCGTGGAAGTTAGGAAAAGCTGTGTAGACGAGGTGGTGTGACACTTGGGCCTTTCAGCCTGGGGAGGCGTTTGCCAGGAAGAGAAGCCGGGGCAGCCGCTCTGGCCGGAGGGAGCCACGTGAGTGAAGCAGAGACAGAAAGGTCGGGACGAGCTCAGGGTGACTGCCCGCTTCCGGCAGGTTGGGCGCAAGGTGGGATGCAGGGCCAGGCTCAGAGCGGGACGCAGGGCCAGGCTCAGAGCGGGACGCAGGGCCAAGCTCAGAGCGGGACGCAGGGCCAGGCGCACGGCCGGGCGCAGGGCAGGGGATTGCAGCGGAAAGGGAGCTGAGGCTGCAACGAGACGGCCCTGCATTCTGGGACAGAGGGGGGAGGCCCACGGAGGGACCCAGGGGTGACACAATCGGGTCTGAGGTTTAGAATCCTGGGTCGGATGAGTGCAGAAGACGGTTGAGGGGGCAGGGAGGTGACCACTGCATCTGTCCAGGCTGGAGGACGTGGTGGCCTGAATTAGGTGGCCATGGGAATAGAAGCGAGGGGGCCAAGACGGGATCGGGTGGCCTGGCTATCAGCAGGATGTGGGGTGTGGGCCTTGGAGGAATTGAGACCACTGCTGGTTGACACGCTTGAGAAACAACACGACTGATTGGTAAGATGTTAGCGTAATGTCTGGTGTGGCTGCTCTAGACCCTCAGGAAAGGAGCACCCGGGAGGAGGAGGTGAGCAGAAGGAGGGGCCTGGAGAAGTAAAACCCTGGTTATCGGCCTCGATGCCCAAGAAATTCAGACAAAAGCCCAAACTACAGTCTTATTCCTTTTTGACAGACAATCTTTTCACGGAGATGAAGTAAAAATAAGACTGAATATCTGTGAAACGCTCATGCCCCTTGGGGGATGGGGAAGTAAAATATAAATGGATACAGTATCCGCTGAGTGAGTCACCCGTGTTATTTTAAGAGGGATTTGTCACTTGGCAGTGGGAGGCAGAGGAGGGAGAGATGAATCTGTAACGAGAGAAAAAGAGAAATGAGGTGAAAGAGAAGGTTTGGAGTGAGATTAGGAGTGCCCCAGCGCGACGGCAGGCAGAGGTCGACGAGAGGGTGGGGAGGAGGCCAGCTGGACCTCTTCTTTGTGTGGGAGGAGCGAGTAAGACGTGGGTTGGGCTGCTGGGGGCGCCGGCCAGAGAAGTGACCTGGAGTTAGTATTTTGGAGGCTGAGAGGGAACGTAGTGGAACCTCAGCTGAGAGGAAGTTGCTCCCGCTTTCCAGAAGAAGTGTCAAGCAAACACCAGTGATGTGTGTTGACTTCCTGTCGCACGGTGTGGCCCAGGGTAATCACTAAGGCTGCACGATCTGCCTCTTCCAGAAACTTGTGATTTCTGTCATCAAGGGGGTCTTGTTGGGTGAGAGAATCGTAAAGAAGCGTCACATTCTGGAGTGAGGGAGCAAAGGACCCCGTGGCCAGACTGAGAGTGGCCTCACCCGAACCACCGGACGCTGCGTTAGGGAGGATTGGGTTCCCACCCTCTGAAGACCGGGCGGGGGCAGGGTGGGAGGCGATGGGTGATGGGGGGTTAGGGGGTATTGGCAGAATGACGCAGCATAAGCAGTGGCGGGTGAAGCAGCGGGAGGGATGGGCATGTGACCCCTCCCTCTCCCACCCCCCCTTTCTCTGGGGTGGGGGCTGCTGTGGCAAGTAGGGGCCTCACCTCTGCCTGGATTTGCACATTGGCTTCAGCACTTACTCTGTAGGTGACCATGGGACAATCCCTCAGCTTCTCTACGCCCAGTCCCTGTCGCTTAAGTATTTAGGTTATAGTTGTGGCGATAATACCTGCACGTGAGGATGCAATGATGGCAGAAGGTCGGGGGGACCGATAACCGTCTGCTTAGCCGAGTGGACTGAGGCTGACAACACGTGCCTTTCAGAGAACCAGCTCCCGCCGCACGTGGTGGCCGCCGGGCTTTCCGTGTTGGGTGAGACCCCGAGGCTCCTTCCCAGCTCAGTGGGAAGGCTGTCATGATGAGGACTGATGCCTGCCTCGTGCCGTGAGCTCGCCGGTGGCAGACACTTAGGTCGTTTGGTGACGGTCAGTGGTGTGTGGGGCTCAGAGAAGGTGCAGGTCACTGTGAGCTGATGGCAGTTGGTCAGGGAAAACCATGGAAAAAAGAGATTTCGGCCGGGCCACGGAGGACGAACAGGATTTAAAAGCCAATGGGGAAAAATGATGTAAGGAAAATGGTGGAGGTGTAAGAGACCGGGATACCCGTGTGGGTTATTTAATGAGCCTGCCTCCCCCGGGGGGGATCAGCTCCGTGATGGCGAGGCTCACTGCTCGCCCCACCCGTGACTGTGAGCCGGAGTGTGGCCGGGTCCCCGGCACAGCGCACACACTCAGCAAGCGTGTGCCGAGAGAGGGGACCTTGGCCAGGCGTTGGGAGGACAGTGAGGTCGGAGCAAGGAGTGCAGGAGCACTGCGGGATGGATGAGAACGTGGCCTGGGGTGGGGGGGTCGTGGGGCCGGAGGTGAATCTTACCTCGTGGTCGTTCTGAAGAGTCGAGATTACTTGGGGGACACCTGGAGTTCCGCTGAGATGTCAGCAGCATGTGAGTGAGTCCCATGCCTCACAGCCGAATCAGCCTAATAGCACCGTTTCCCATGATGGCCTCGCCACAGTGTCAGGTACCTGGACCCGTCCCTGTAGGAAGTGTGGGTCTGGACAAACTGTGGACGTCCAGGCAGACCTCCGGGGCTGTCCAGCTGAGGTCGACCGTCTGGGTGCCTCAGGCATCCCCCGGTAGACCCCCGACCCCGGCCACAGGCGCCCAGACTGCGAGCCAGACACGCAGTCTGAGCAGGGACCCTGTAGCCCGGACCCTCTTTCCTGCCCGCGTGGCTCCGCCAGGGGCAGCTCCGTTGGGGAGGAAGATCTATTTCATTCCTCAGGACAACTTCCTGACAGGGCTGTTCTGTTAGGGCCTTGAGGCCTGTCCCCGTCAGAGTGGGCTGAGAGCAAAGGTGGGTGGGTGTGTGTTCATCCAACCCATCAGCTCCCTGCCTGGGCTGAATCGAGGTCCTGATGTCTCCTTTCCATTGTAAACAGAATAGGCAAGCCGATCATCAGTGTCGTGATTGTTTTAATCATATTTGTGATGACTTTTCTCTCTTGATTGGAGTTCCCCTACTTGTTACCTTATTACAGTATTCAAATTCCATGGCACGTTCGGGTCTCAAGGGTCAGAACTGTTTAAACTTGTTGCTTGGAGGTAGCAGAAGAATGTAACGATTAGGTTGGCCGCGCTTCGTGGAGACCAAAAATCCTTTGGTATTTGTCAAAGATACTGTTCTTTGTATGTTTGGATTAAAACTTATATTTACATAATTGAAAGTGATGGTACCCAAGGTTTACATTCCACACAGCAGAGCTGTGACACCCAGCAAAGGGGGCGTGGAGCTAAACACGACCCTGCAGAGCACGCCGCTGAGTGCAGCCAAAATCGTTTCTTGATCTGGATAGTGATTTTACTGGTGTGTGCAGGTCATGAGAATTCTCTTAGTTGTTTAACCTATGTATGTTTTTTTATATGTGTATTATGTATCAGTAGAAATTTGAAAGATTCATTTATTAGTTCACTTTTTTTTTTGTTATGTTTACGACTGGATTTTATTAAGACACAAGACAGTAAAACTTGACAAAAATTTAGAGGTCACAGATTGTCTGAAAGGTGGAAGATTTAGGTTGGTGAGAGATGCCTTATTCCTTATCACGGTCACTTTGAAAAATTAATTTTGTGGAGTCGATATAATATTAATCATGTGTGATTCCAATAATGAAGAGCATCGCAGCTAAAGAGGAAAGATTAAGGGCTTGGAAATCTTTTTCCTCTTGGCCAGGGAAATGTTTCTCCATCTGTCTTGTCAAAAAAGCAAGATAAACAAGCAGAGGAAAACTGCGTAATCATAAAAAGTTTCTAGCACACTCTTGATGGCACATTATTCTGATGCCTCGAACGTAAGGAACAACGCCGAATGCTTCTGTGTCCTTTTGGAACATTTTTATTTGTGTTGATTCACTGAAGCCTCACAGCAAGAAGCTGGTGAGGTGAGGTAGAAAGTGGGAATTGTCCTGATGTGTGCCAGTAGACAGAGAGATCCTTCAGGCTGCTTAGAACTCAAGGTGAGAACGCAGTCTGAGCTCCTGCCTGGTCCAGTTCTGTCTCCTGTGCTCTTCAGGTATTCTGCACTGAGTATCTATTATTTTTAAAATGAGAAGCGATGTAAATGAGGGTTGTTCAATGAAACGGCCACACCGCTTTACTGCTGTCCGTCCCCTGTGAGGCAGAGTGCTGGCCACATCCGGCCGTGGAGCAGGCTAAGCCCTTTCTAGCTGATTGCCGGCTGCTCCTCCGGCCCGTCCTTGGCTTTCTCAGAAACTGGGTGGGTGGGTTTTGCTAAGCTACGAACAAGGTGCCATAACTCCCGTGTGAACGTTCGCTCTCGACACACTGAGGAACACTCTGTGTTTGACGCTCGGATGACCTGAATGTGTCCCTGAGTCCCAGAGTCATGCTGGAGGGAGAATCACCCTCAGTCAGTGCAGAGTGGGGGTGACTGAGGAGACGGGGCCAGAGACTAGACGGGCGGTCCGCAAGGCTCGTGTGAAGACACAGTGGTTCCTAACTCCGGCCACTCACCTGAGAGAAAACATGACACGTGTTTTGTGTACAAATATTAGAGTTTTTCTCATCCGCTTGTGTTACAAGCGTGCATGGAGACTTCAGGGTTTGCACTTTGACCCCTTTGACGATGGCCAATGGCTTTGCAGCGAATCTCGGGGGAGGAGCCCGAGATGCTCCCTGGGAATTGACTGCGTGGAACATAAAACTTCTGTCAGAATAACTGCAGGTTAAGGACAGTGGTTTATGCCATCTGCTGCCACTTGGTGTTGGGGCCCAGCGGTGAGCCTGGGTCGTGGGCCCAGCATCCTTCCTCTTGGGCCACGGTCGTGTCAGAATGCCTCCCGCCCTTTGTTTTTAAAGCATCATGTTAGGTTTGAGTCGAGACCCACCTGGAGTTGAGATGGGTTGCGGCAGGATACTCACTCCCACCTCCCGTGGTAACCATGGTGATGGCTCTCAGCCTCGACTGGGGAGGCCCTTCCTGCTTGTCTTTCTGAGTGATGGGTACGATTCTTGGGGCAAGTGCCATCTTCCGTGTAGCGCCGTCTCCATATTTAGAACCTACAAAAGGAGAGACACCCCGCGGGTGGGTGGTGGTGGTGGGGGGCTTGGTAATAGTTTCCTAAGTGCGGTTTTTGGAGGAGAGGTGGAGCATGCTCACATTGCCTGAGGTATCACTTTTCCTTTTTGTTCCTTTTCATTCCTTTTTTGTTCCTTCCTTGTCTCCCTGGCACTAATTAATGCGCTCAGAGCATCCTGTTTTCATTGTTGTGTCCATAAGCACATCTGTATATTTTATTTTTTAAATAAGATACTCATTTTTTCAAGGAGGTATCCTAGGAGTCCAGCTTACTTCTAGTGGGAGACAGGAAACGGATGGGATATGGCGGCTTCAGGCGGACTGCAGGTGACTGACCTCTCCAGCCGGACGATGGGAAGGAAGGCAGGGCGGACGCGGCGCGTGCGTCGTTGTCTGAGCAGCAGCTCTGTGCCGGGCGCTGTTTACAGACCTGGGTTAAAGTCCCAGGGTCCCTGCTAGGCCTTACACAGAGCACCACCCGTGGGACAGTGGCAACTCAGACAGGACTGGCTCCTGTCCCCACCTGCATGCATCTTGACCACGCCCCATTTCTGCTCTCCAGCAGCTCAGGTGAGCTCACCTCACAAAGGTGCTCCCCGCCCTCCCGCTCCGGGCCCGTCGCTGCGCTTCCAGGCGGCGCACACCAGGGGGCAGCACGTCCCCACCGCCCCCGCGCGGCCCACCTGGCGGGCGGCTGTCCCCGCGCGTCTGCGCATGCTCCGGGGCCTTGGCCCGCAGGACGGCTCGTGTCCCCGCTGTCTGTGCTGCCCCCGAGCGGGGCCGAGTCCTGCACGTCCTTCCCGAGAGCTGGACAGGTCCTGAGGACCGACCCAGGGGCCAGGGTTGTAGCCAGACACCTGATGGCCTGCTCCACCGTCCGCCCACCTCTGTCCCTCGGTGTCCCAGCCAGACTTCCCTCTCAGGAGCTCTTTCCTCGGTGACCACCAACCAGTTAACCGCCGACTCTGATGCGTGACGAAACCCGTTATTCATTGTCTGCAGCCTTCGGTTCAGACACTGTCTCCTGGGCCAGGGCCAGGGCGAAAATGCTGGACATCGCTCTTGGGCCACATTCCTTTCTTAGGGTAGAGTCCTGAAAAATGGAGTTACTGTATAACAGAAGACACGTTTTAAGGTCGTGATGCACGTTGGAACATTACTGCCTCCAAGTCCCAATTTGTACTTGTACCAGCCAGTGACACTGCCCCTGCTCAATGGTGTTTATCGATCGATCGATCTATCTATCTATTTATCTATCTATCATCTATCATCTGTCCATCCACCCATCCACCTACCAATTTCTACCTAATCTGTCGTCTGTGTAGATATTTTCCATGTTATGTTTGTGAAATACATATCACATGTACACGTGTGTAGGTATATATTCATGTGTGTATATATATTTCCCTCAGGTGGCTTTGCTTAGCATTTTAAAGTGAATTGTGATCCAGTCCTCGCCCTCATATATGTCCTTGGGATTCCAAGACACCAGACCTCCCAAAAACGGAAGGGAGGTAATACCCCGACATATCTGGTGAGGAAGTGGCGATCGCGACAGTTGTAACTGTTGATCGAATGTGAGGGGACCCTTCCAGAGGCTGTAGGGGTGTCTCGCTAAGGGGCAGGGGAAATCAAAACACCAGAGGTTTAAACCAGACAGATGGTTTTTCTCCTCATATCAACAGACTTGGGCGTTAAGCAGGCCATGGCTGGTATGGGGTCTGCTGAACCCAGGTTCTTTCCATTTTCCATTCCCAAATTTGCATCCACGTTCCATCCGGTGGGAAGGAGAAAAGGGAGGAGAAGCCATGCTTCTTCTTTCCAGAAGATACCCTGCAGAAGAATGACACTTTCCCTTACAGATTATTGCCTGGAAGGTGGTCATAGAGCCAAATTCAGCTGCAAGGGAGGGTGGGAAATCCAGTCTTTATTCCACGTGATCATTTTCCAGCTAAAAACCAGAGGAGTTATGAAAAGGACAGATACTGAGGAACAAACAGAAGTCCCTGTCACAGAGGTATATGAGACACGACGTTTGTTCTTAAATGACTCACCATTTACTTATTTTCTGGAATGCCGTGTCGCTCATTTACACAGAAAGCATAATGCTTTGGTTAATAGCCCATTGTTTCCCCTCTTTTAATTATGGTCTGCTTTTCCCTTGACATAGATTGCAGTTTTCAGAGATCCTGCAGTTTCATTTCTTACTTCAGATGCCTCTAGTTTTTCATGCTTGGCTCCCTTTCTTAGCCCAGCCTCTCTGTCTGGCCATTAACGGATCTGAGAATTCACAGTCAAATGCAGCAGGCGAGTCATGAGCCTGGAAGTTTGCTTCCTATCCTTTCCTTGAAAAAAGAAAAATGAAAATGTACGGAAACACCAGGAAGCAAAGAAAGAAATGAAGAGAGAAGAGAAAGACAGCAGGTCTCTGTGAAGCAGTGGGTATGGCCTCTACCATCCACATTAAAAACCTAATTTGGATGGGGCAAGGGGCTGTCATGGGAAGATAGACATCGGTAGACCCAGGGCGACCACAGAGACAGAGTTGCATCGTGATCCGGTATGTATTTTGTACAGCTCATCAAGCGCACAGAAATTACGGTGATATAATTTCATAGTAAAGCCTGTGATAGTTTTATGGATCAGTGACCTTAAGCAAAGAACAGGCGTTGCCTTGAGCCGTGGATCCCAGAAGTCTGAGTCTGATTGTCATCCACGTCCACTTGGCAAATAGTCGTTCTGCTGCCCAGTTGGTTGGCCCAGACGTCTCTGTTCAGTTGCATCCATCTTTATTTCCAGCGTTCTCAGCCATCTCCTGAACCACGTACACGTGCAGCGTACTCTGCTCAAGAAATACTGTCTACACGAAGCAGTTTGTGTGCGGTGGG
>CM053517.1:2020810-2036365 GCA_028627145.1 Eidolon dupreanum
TTTTCTTTTCTTTTCTTTTTTTTTTTTTTTTGACATTTTGGATCTTAGGTGCAGAGCTTTGATTTCATCAAATGCCTCTCCACCTCATGGCACTCTATTATGTCTGATCCTACAAGTTTTCCCCTTCACCCCCCATCTTCTTTTTAAAAAATACCCAGCCCCTCATCCCCCTTTCTTTAGGCAGCCATCAGCTTGTTCTCTGCATCTATGGGTCTGTTTGTTTTATTTTCATTTCCTTTGTTTAGATTGCACATATGAGTGAGGTCATAAGGCATTTGTCTTTCTCAGACACGATAGCCTCTAGGTCCATCCATGTTGTTGCAAATAGCAAGATTTCATTCTTTTCTGTTGCTGAGTAATACACGCACACACACACACACACACACACACACACACGCCACATCTTTCTCATCTATTCACTTATCAATGGACGCCTAGGTTGCTTCCGTATCTTGGCTATTGTAAATAATGCCGCAATGATCATAGAAGTGCAAATATTCTTTTGCATTAGTGTTTTTGATTTCTTTGGGTGAATATCCAGAAGTGGAATTACAGGATTGTATGGCAGCAATTTTTAATTTTTTGAGGACTCTCATACTGTTTTCTATAGTGGCTGCACCAATTTATAATCCCACCAGCAGCGCATGAGCGTTTCCTTTTATCCACATCCTCTCCAGCACTTCTTTGCTGATTTATTGATAAGGGCCATTCTGACAGGTGTGAGGTGGTATCTCATTGTGGTTTTAATTTGTATTTCCCTGATTACTAGTGACATTGAGCATCTTTTCATATGTCTGTTGGCCATCTGTATGTCTTCTTTGGAGAAAGGCCTGGTCAGGTTCTCTGCCCATTTTTTAATTGGGATTTTTGTGGGGTTTTTTTGGGGGGCGGGTATTAAGTTGTATGAGTTCCTTATATATTTTGTGTAATAACCCCTTCTTGGATGTATCACCAGAGAATATCTTCTCCCATTCAATAGGTTGTCTTTTCCTTTTGTTTATGGTTTCCTTTGGTGTGCAAAAACTTTTAACTTTGATGTCACCTCATTTGTTTATTTTTTCTCTTTTTGACCTTGCCTGAGGAGACATATTCAAAAAGATATTATTAAGAGCTGTGCATGTCAAAGAGGTTACTGCCTATGTTTTCCTCTAGGAGTCTTATGGTTTCAGGTCTTATATTTAAGTCTTTAATCCATTTTGAGTTTATTATTGAATATGGTGTAAAAAAGTGGTCTAATTTCATTTTTTTGCATGTATATAATTTGTCATTTCCCTCTTGCTTCCTTCAAGATTATCTCTTTAACGTTTGCCATTTTAATTACAATATACCTTAGTGTGGGTCTCTTTGGGTTCATCTTGTTTGGAATTCTCTGTGCTTCCTGGACCTTGATGTCTGTTTCCTGAGATGAGAAAGTTTTCATCTATTATTTTTTAAAAATAAAGTTTCTGTTTCTTTCTCTCTTTTCCTTCTTGGATCCCCAGAAGATGAATATTCGAGAGCTTGATGTTATCCTACAGGTCCCTTAAACTGTCCTCTTTTTTAAAAACTTCTTTTGATTTTTGCTGTTCTGTTTTGATTTTCACTAGTCTGTCTTCCAGGTCGCTAATCCATTCTCCTATGTTAGCTAATCTGATGTTGATTCCTTCTAGTGTATTTTTTTTCATTTCAGTTATTGTATTCTTCAGGTCTGCTTGGTTCCTTCTTACACTTTCCTTTTGTTGAAAGGAAAGTATATATTTCACTCTCAAGTTCTGTGAGCATCCTTATGAGCGTTTCTTTGAATTCTTTATCAGGCATTACTTATCTCTGTTTCCTGAGGTTTTTTGTTTTTTTTTTTTCCTACCTGGAGATTTTTCTTGTTCCTTCACTTGACAAATATTCTTCTGTCTTTTCATTTTGTTTGAATTTCTACGTTTATACATAATAATTAGACAAAATAGCTATGTCTCCCAATCTTGAATAAGTGGCCTTGTGAAGAAGCATCCTCAGTGTGGACCACGTATGCTGAGTGTGTTTGGCAGACCGGTAGGAGTCAAAGAAGTGCCTAAGGCTTCCAGGGCCCTGGCCCACCAAGCCGGAATGGCTCCAGGTGGGAAGCCAGGTGCAGGAAGTAATGCCCTGTGGATCCTGCTAGCTCCCTTTGTTCATGCTGAAATGGGGTCAGGCGATATGTCAAGTCTGGAATGGGCCTTGGTGACCTTGCAGGGGGCCAGGGCTCCTGAATAGACTCATGTGACTTGGGGAGGTGGGGGATGTGCACAGTGGCGCTCGCCAGCCCCTCCGGTAGGGAGAGTGTCTGCAGCTCCCGCGGCTTCCCAGCCTTGTCGATTCGGTGTCTTTCTCTTGTTTGTTGTTTGGAAGTGGCCCATGCAGTGGAATCGTAGGAGTAACCGTGTTCTACGCACGTGTGAATGTGAGTTTGCTCGTGGCAGGAGGTGAGCTCAGCACCCACCTGTGCCGCCGCCGTCTCGGACCTCCCCTCGGCCCCGTTTTCCATTACTGTTTTTAACCATCGAGTTGCACCTTCTTTAAAATGTTTACTATATGTTCTTGATACGTATGAACCTGTGAAAAATGTGTGTTGATATTTTATGTGTGTACGTATGTGCTCATATCTTTGATAGTGTCACATTATATTTCTTACGTTTTTACTCAGTCCTGTGTTCTAACGCTTATTGCTTCTGACAGCTGCATCATAGCCATCTGATGATGGACAGCTATTTGCTGCTACAAATAATGCTGCTGTGTACATTTTTCTATGTGGTGCCTTATGGGCCTATGCGAGAGTTTCCCAGGCATGTATTCCCGAGAGAGAGAGCATTGTATTATAGGGTACATGGACACAAATTCTCTAAAAAGCTGCCAGATCACTCTCCAGAAGGACGGCTCCAGCTCCCACTCCTACCAACTCTGCATGTGGACTCCTGTTTCCCACAGCTTGTTGAAAACTCAGAGTCCTCTGCTGCTGAAATGTTTGCCAGTTGGTGGGTATTAAGTGGCATTATACTGCTGTTTTAATTTTTATATCTCCTATTATGGGTGAGGTTGAGTATCTCTGACTTTCGTCATTGAGGTTTCTTATTTTTGTGCATTGACAGTTCATTTCCTTTATCTGTTTTCCACTTTTTCAGTGATTTCCTTTTATAACCTAAGTATTAATCCTGACGACTCTCAATTTTGCAAAGATCTCATAGTACGGTACATGTCTGTTAACGCCATCTATTGTGCTGTGTTGAAGAGAAATCTCTCGTGTTTATGTAGTCAGACCCAACAATTTCCTACCTAAGTTTGTGGTTACAGAGTCTCATTTAAAAAAATCCTTTCCCACAGTGAAACTGTCTTATTTAGAACACTGAAGTCCAGTATTTGAACACAGACTGACGTTTTTAAGCCATCAGCACAGGCGAGTTTATAGAATAACATTGAGGTACACTATCGAATCTGTGAAGCAAGAGGGGACATCTGGAGACCAGTACAGAATAAAGAAATATTTAAGATCAAATCGCATTTCTTAGAACAAGTTGTTCAGGATAGTCTTCTGATAGATCAGTCAGCATGATGGGCAATTCCATGAATTTATATTCTGGTTGCTTTAAAAAAAAATTACCTGGCTGTGTTTATGAGTGTATCACACTGCCCTGTGTCAAGCCCAATAATTAGCTGACCTAGCTGAAGTAATACGGGTTTTACATTTGGATTTTAACTTTCTTGTATGTCACTTGTATAGAGATTTTTATAGCAGCCTTATTTAACTCATGGGAAAAAATGGGAAAAATTCCAAATATTTAACAATAGGAGAATTTTTAGCAAGCCAGCTTTATAAGTTTGCTGATTGGTGGGTATTAATGAAATACTTATGGCATAGTTTTTAAAAATAAGTAAGCAGGATATATTGATATATAGCAACAGTGCTACAAAAGAGTATGGAATATAAATCACAAAATAGAAAAATGGAATGTATATACAAATGACAACTACATAAAAATATGCTCATATGTTCAGAGAATGAACTGGAATTTAGCCAGATGGAATTTAGTGTGTTTTATTCAATCTGTAAGATTATGATTAATTGAAAAGTACATTGGTATGTTGCAATTTTAAGAAATGCATATGAATGTAGAACTGGCTTATGTAAATTTAGAAACTTTCATAACTCTCAGATGTGGTAGAACCAAGTACATGAAAAGAAAGGAAAGTGAGTGTCTTAAAGAGTCGTCTGGAGGCGGGGGAGGTCAGCAGACCACCCAGCCTACGCCTGTTTGTGTAAGCAAGGTTTACTGGAGCACTGCCACGCTCACTCGTGACACCCTATCTGTCTGTGAGTGCTTTCCACCCACCCGGGCGAAGCCGGGTGCTTGAGACAGAGACCACTGGGCTTAGAACCCTGCAATACCCACTGTGTGGCCCTTTACAGAGAAAGTGCCAGCTCCTAACCTAGATTATTGCTCGAGGATGTGAATTGGAATCTACCCTCATTCGTGAGATTTCCGTTTAACTAATAGATCCAAAGCTGCTTAAATATTTAAGTCCACATCTGCAAAGGAGTGGGACCGATGACCGGCCCACGGGAGTTTGGGAAGCAACTAGGGCACTGTTGACAGGGTTGAGAAATTCCAGAGCAGAGGCTTCCATTTCTAAGCAAAATAAGCTCACCCAGAGCCGAAGACCCGAGTGGAGCGAAGGTCAAGGAACAGAACCGCGGTGGTAGCTCGGCCGCCAGGCCGGCAGGGACCCCGGGGAGCCGTTTCTACACAGCTGTCCTGTGGGACGGTGTCTGTTTCTCCTCGGGCGTGTGGTGATTTTACGGCAGCATGAAATTAAAGAAAAACTCGATCCACAAACGTCTCAAAGGCGGGAGAGCAAGAATGAGTCTCGGGAGAAACCAGCGAGCAGTGAGCGGGGGGAACAGCAGGCCGCAGGCGCTCTGTCCTTCCTCTGTGGCACCAGCAAGGTCCTTCTCTCTCCCCCTCTTCCCCGCCCCCCCCCCACACCAGAAAGCTGGTTTTCTGTCCTGGGCTGCAGGTACATGGCCTCTTCCCAATGCGTTTATATTTTACATCTTGGGAGAGGTAATTCATACACTTCATACCTGGCAGTCCCTCTGTCCTAGAATTCCAGAAAATGTGTTGGCCTGCTTCCAGGGCAGCAATTAACTCTGTTCTGAGGTTGCCTCCATGGATACAGATTTGTTCGGGGGTCATGCTGTTATTTCAAGGGGGAGAACAAGTCAGACGATAATTTCCGGTACTTGTGTTGTAATGATTATCCTAACAGTTATGTGAAGAGGTCTGATTGTAAACATACGAACATGCAAAAGCATCACCGAGCCAGTGGGAGGCCGAGAAGAAACACAGGTCTGTGCTTCGGACCCTGCACGGTGCCCCGTGGGCAGGAGCAAGGTCTTGTGGGCCGTCGTTCCTCCTCGGCCTCTGGGGACAGACAGCATGGTCGGATAACCTGGCCCTCGGTGCAAAGCGGGCGGTGTTGACAAATGAGACGTATTCAATAGTGTGCTTAACGTATTTGGAAAATTTTCACCAGAATAAAACAAACCTTTGTTGATTTTTTTACATGACCTAAGATTCCTCTTCGTCACTCTGCTCCCTGTCCCCCTCCTCCCGCCCGGTCTCCATCTAAAGCCAGAACTGTCCCATCTGTGAAATCAAGTCAGCATTTACCTCCATTCTATGCCTGGTGCCCCGAAGCTCACATGTTGGTAGAGCACAGAGAAGAAATATTATTGTCAGTCTATTTTTCAGGTCTAAAGATAGTAATAGGACAGTGTGTTCTCCTAGACAGAAGAGGAGAAACCCTTAAGAAACATCAGAGATCTTTTGAGTGCTTTCGAACAACCTTCAGGGGTCGAACCACCTGCAAAAGGCCAGCAGGCCCGCCTCCTCTGAAAATCGTTTCTTGGCACAGGAGTGTGTCACCTGCTTGTGGCGGTCCCTGAGCTCTGTCATGCAGCCTCTTCATCAGAAGCATGCCAGGATGCCTCATAGGCACCGGCTCTCTTGCTAAAGAGATTTCCTTTGATGTAGCCACTTCTATTATCTACAACTTGTTTAAATTTTATAGCCTCTGTCCTCTGTCATTTTTTGCAGAGCGGCAAAGGAAATCCCAGTCACTGTGTGCTTATAGTCAAGCTCTAGACGGTGGGGTTAATTCATGCATCAGCTCAACAGCTCGTTCAGTAAGTAGCGATTAAAATCCCATCTGTGCCATGCACTGTGATAAGGATACACAAATTGAAGAAGACATTGGAAGTAGATCCGGTGATGGTTAAAATGGAAAAGTCTATGTTACATTTATTTTGCTGCAAAAAAATAAAAATACTTTACAAAAACAAAAACAAAAAAATGGAGTAAGATAGCCCTGGTCCTCCCGTTGACTGGCACGTGCAGCAAAGTGTCGCTGGCGAGAAGGAGGAGGTTCGGGAAGGGCGCGCTGGCTGCGGAGGAGGGAGCCACGTGCTTGGCGTAACTTTTCATTGTGTTTGTTTGTTCCGTTGCTGAGCGCTGGTGTTGGTCGGGGCGGCCTCCGGGGCCCAGGCTTCAGACGTGAGCGCGTCTTCCCCGGAAGCCTCAGGCTTCTCTCCGACGCCGATTCCGCCCTGCAGGCAATAACCTGAGTGGTAGATGCCATGGGAGGCTTAGTCCTCTGTCCGGTACTTCTTCTTCTTTTAGATTTGTTGTCTTCATTTTTTTTTTTTAATTTTAATTTTTTTTTTAGGTGAGGCAACCCTTGGTTGACCTCACAGATTACAAAGACCTTGTCAGCTTACAATCCCTTATTCTTTATTTTTTAAGCCTACAGCTCCTGGTCTTCCCAGGCGGTCTCCCATCCAAGTACTAACCAGGCCCGACCCTGCTTAGCTTCCGAGGTCAGACGGGATCGGGCTTGTTCAGGGTGGCATGGCCGTAGACCTGCCTGGTACTTCTTTCTGCTGTCACTACCGTGTCCTACCCAGGGCCCAGATGGAGGTGAGGCAAGAGAGGCATCCAGAGGACAACATTTAAGGAGGCGCTCATTGCCAGGGACAGGTAGGGGTGCTGGCTTTGCGCTTGCACGGCCCGGAGAAGGAGCGAGCGAGCTCCCTCAGCGCCCACGCCCCCGTCATGCTGCGCCGCTCTCTCTTCTGCACCCGCACCCGCCTCCCAACATAAACCGTAGGCTGTATCTTGTGCACCTTAGTATAGCCTGGGACTAGTACAAAGCACTCAATAAATGGAGGCAGGCTTTGGTAAGCATGTTTTAAGTAAATAAACGAATGGCCACAGTTCACCGCATACCCTAGGGATGTGCTCTCGTCTGGTGTCTCCTGCTCGGATCTGGTCCCTGTTCCGTCGAGCTAAAGTTCGTTCCCTGTTCATGTTCCTGGAAGGCCTTTCAGTAGACACTTCTCACTTCCAGCAAATTCTCTTGCCCCTTACATCATGTAGACAGTCAAAGCCAAGATGTAAATTTCCTCACTGTCGTTCATCCCTATATTTCCTTACCCTGTACCTTTAGGAATAGTTTCCGCCTTGCCTTCTGTCCTTGGGGACGAAGGCCATTGTCAAACATTCCCTTTGCTGTAATTACCTCTCTCACCCTGGTCCACCACCTTCTTAATCAAGCTGTCTCCCGCTTATCCGTTAAGAACAAATACAGCCGTTACCTATTCTGGGAGGCGTTTCCTAAGCCTCGGTCTGACTTTGCTCCTCAGCAGTGTTCTTTCTCCATAGTGACAGCCTTATCAAGTCCACATGACACTTGCTGCTGTGTATTTGAGTTTCTTGAGGGGCCCGGTAATGTTTGAGTTTATATTCTTCATGCCTAATGCGGTGCATGGCACACGACAGACAAAAATGTATAACTGAGTAAAACACACGAAGAAATGAATTGAAGGAATTTGCACACACATATGACCTCGTGTGCGTGTCCCTTTATATACCTAACCGAAAATTTAGCACTGCATTAGCTGCGTATCAAGTTCAACAGAAGTCTTCAGGTTGGCAAACTCCAGGCGTCCTTTAAGCTTTTCACTGAGAAGTGACCAGGTTCAAGTTAATCATTTAGGTGGTCGAAACCAGGCGAGCCATCCGGCGTGATCGTTTTAGTCACCTCATCTGGTGGCTGTTTGACAACCTTCCCCATTTTCGTACTATCTTATCCGCCGGCAGTCAGTCCAGGGACTAATCTCAGGGGAGTCAGGATTCAAATGCTGCGTCCACGTGTCCGTGATCTGTCGAGCAGAGTGATGGGACGTCCCATCCGCCCGCTGATGGTCATTTCACACCGAACAGATCATCTGTGTGCCAATCGGGTCTTAGTTAGAAAAGGATGAGGGACGAGCAGGATCTCCTAGACCAAACTGTCAAACTAAATTCAGGGAAATCACTAAATCTGAATGGAAATTCACCCAAGAATTTCAAGGGATTCAAGGGCGACATTGCGAAACTGGCCATTCTCCCCAAAACATTACCAGCAAGCGAGCGTGACCCTCCGAGAGAAAGGCGGCCTGTTTCGTCAGGGAGATGCTGGCTAGCTAATATCCTGTTTGGATGGCAAACTGGAACACAGGAAAAGAGTAATCAAAAGCCATACTTTAATGACTGTTTCCCCCCAAAAAAGCATTTAATAGTTCTAAATTCTAAAAATTAATAAAATAAGTGGTATTGTTGGAGGAGCTTAGGGAACGTGTCCACCAACGAAGAAAAAAAATCCCGCCCCAAATCCTCATTTTTCCCCCCCATGAGAATTACTGGACTAAACGTAAGACTGACCGTGCCTCTTCCCTGACCGAACCCTCTAACAGGGCGATGCCTTCGCGTAAGAGGCTCTGCATCGCCAGGGTCTGTCGTCCGGCCGCATCTCCTGCCAGGCTTCTCCAGCGCTGAGATCATTGTCTTGTGACAGACCCGCCGTGCTCCCTTTTCCCTCTGAGGTTTACAGACGTAGCTTCCTCCGCCCCGAGTGTCATCCTTCCTTTTCTCTTTACTGACAAATTCCTGGTCATCTTTCAAAATCCGGTTTGGAAACAGTTCTCCCATCAAGCCTTCTCCACCTCCATTTTTGCCTTGATGACACTTAGGCAAAGCTCCTGTACTCTAGCTGCACATGTCTACCTAGTGTGACAACCTGAACCAGTCCACGGAGCTATCTAAAAATAAAAATTTAATAGGGGATTGTAAGAGACAGAAGTGAGAGGCTTGTGACCTTTGAATAGGTCATGTAATCCAACCAGTCCCAGCCCGGGTTATTTATCAGTGGATTGGCAGCTGTCCCGTGATCCCGGCCAGAGATGGCCCAGGGGACAGAAGTGGGGCGTCAAATCCATGAGCTCTGGAACCAAGCAGACCGGGGTGTGAATACCAAACTAGGAAGCAAAATGAATATGCTTGTGTTTACTTATTTCATATAAAAAACTTGTCCAAGATTTAAAAAAATCAACTACGTGGAACTTTAACATGTCTCGTGCTGTGTGCTTGTCTTCTTTCTAGGGCCATAGATGGAGGCTGGGGATGCGAGAAGGTGGGAAGGAGTGGGAAATCGGGAAAGGAAGTGGCTGTGGAGCACTGGCCTAGCCGTGTGTCCTCCCTTCCTACCTTATTTCATTTGACCTTCAAAAGCCTGTGGTGAGATGGATGCTGTGATGTTATTTGCATTTTATAGAGGAATACACCGAGGCATAGCGATTGGATATTTACCCTCATTCTCATGGCCAGTGATAAGAGAAGCATGAATTTGAACCCAGGAGTATCTGTTCTTGGTGTTGTAGCTTTTGAGAACAGGCACGTGACCCCCTTCTTCCCAAGGAGACAAGAGGGGACAGTGAGGGCGGGGCCTAAGAGGAAGGCTGCAGGCGCCGTGCTTCCCTCGGGCGTTTCTTTCTGACTTCCTTTCTGGGAGCCAGGTAGCGCCAGGTAACAGGCAGTCACGTGCTTCAGGAGGTGAACCTGATTGGTACGCTAGTTGGGGTAATTTATCTTTCCAGGGGTACTTAAAAATGGGCACGGGACACTATGCTGCCCAAAGAGACCCTGGAGGGAGAACGTGAACGTGTGAGAGACAGAAAGGGAGATTGTGGAAGAGGCCAGTGGAGGGGCCGCAGCACGGGGGGGCTGGGGCAGGATGCGCAGAAGACAGCGGGCAAGCTGGGATCCGGCGTGGGTCCGTGGTCATCAGCGTCGACATCGGGCTGTGTTCTGCTTGATGGTTTCCTACGGCAAATGTGCACGTGTGCAGGGGTCAGAGGTCATCGTGCTGGTTGGGTTAATTCGCTCTCCATTGCTAAGCTGACAGCAAAATGCCATCTCACGACTCAAATCGTTTCTCTTGACTTCTGTCCACCCCAGGAATGCTAGCTGCTGCCGTGTCCTACCTTCTCATCGCCTCTAGAATTAAAAAAAAAAAAAATTTATCTCTACACCACTATCTTGATTCAGGGCATCCTCACCCCTCACCTAGATTATTTAAGCAGCCTCCCACCTGGCTTTCCTATTCCTAATTCAGTTCCCACACCGAAACAAGAATTCTATTGCTAAAACACAATTCTATTAAAAGGATTCCATGGTGAAAACCTCTCCCTAACTTTTCACTTTCTTTGAGATGACAGTCCGCCTCCTACAACCAACCTACGAGATGCTTCGTAATCTGGACCCAGCCTCTCTCATCTTTCCTCCCGCAGGCTCTACATCCTACTGCGATGCTTCTAGTGCCTCAAATTTCACCACGCCCTGTCTTGTCTGTGGGCTTTGGCACTAGTCCTCTCTATCCGGTTCACTTCTTCCCACTTCCTAACCTTCATCTGGATAACTGCTAAGTTATCCCTCGGGTCCCCTCTTAAGTGGCATTCTTCCAGAAACCTCTCCTGAGCCCCCAGAACTGGAGTGGTTGCCTCTCAAAAAGACACCAACACCATCCTGGCCACATCCTGCTACAGTGTTCATTTATCTCTGTCTCACTCTTAATTGTATGTATATTTTAAGACAGTGTCTGTGTTGCTAACATCTTGCACAGTGTCTGACTTATAATAAGCATTTAAAAAGTTGTCAACTATGAATGAATAAATAAATGAATTTTTATAGGAAGTAAAATTGTCACTCAGGACGATCAAAGGCCTTGCCTGAAGCCCCTCACCAAGTAAATAAATGGTAAATCTGAGTTTTGAGCCCCCTTTTCTCGCCTCCCTTCCCTTCCCTCTTTTCTCTCTTCTCCATAATCTCTTACCTTGGAAGAGCTCACCCACATGGCTGGGCATCTGTACGGTGATGACTTACAAATGAATATTTTCAACCCACATCTCCTTTCCAAAGTCACATCCACTAGTCTAGTCAGCATCATGGGGGTTCCAGCTTGACTAATTCAGTCCTCACGTTCAAAACCTCGTCGAAAGTCAGACTGGCCTGGATCGGGTGAACAGCGCCGTCCCCAAACCGTGTTACATGCTAGGCAGGGACGGGCATGGATGACGGGGACAGACAGAAAGGCCCAGCTCCGCCGGGAGGGTCAGAGACGACCCCTGAAGAAGTTACATCACAGGGGAACTTTTCTAACAGAAGTCTCAACACGATTCTCCCCTCTGTGGATCCAGGAAGTCACTCGGTCAGTTAAGAGACCGCCCCCTCCTTGGTCGGAGGATGTCCCTGACTTTTCATAGAGTCATCTGACATTCCAGTGTGGACTCCCCCACGAGGGCTGGGCGGCTGGCCCGTCTTGGCTCCCCCCTCAGCCCTGACGCGGGAGTCCCGTGGGACAATGGAAAACAAGACCACAGCTCAGGGACAGAGTGCGCATCTGCTGAGGAGCGTTGTTTTGGTTTAATTAGGACTCGCTATTTCCTGAGTTCCCATAACCTCAGCCGATGAATTATGTTGGTTACTTGCGCTGCAGGCTTTGAACAGGTGGCACTCGTCAGGGGGAAATGACTCCCTCTTCTTCTAAAATCATCATTTGGAGCGTCGAAAAAAGGCAATGTGCTTGGGGTTTTTTGGGGGGAGGGAGATAGCTATGTACAGAATTGCGAATGCCGTGCCGGACACACGCTTCTCTGTAGGGAGACAGGCCTGGCTCCCATATCCATTCAGCACGTCCTAACGTGCATGTGTGCACAGCCCAGTGGGAGCTAGAGAAGAGAGAGCAGTCTGTGCTCTCCCAGGATGTCTCACACCAGTTCAGGAGACGGAGCCTCTGACCGGGAACGACAGCACGAGGCAGACCAAGATGACGGCCATCACGGAGACCCGGAGCCCGTTCATTTGTTTATCCAGGCTCAGTGTACACAGGAAATTCCACACACACAGCCGCATTTGAGCCCCACAAGGGTGCTTTGAGGTTGGGTGTTATTATCCTTGTTTCAGTTACAGAAAACCAAGGCTCAGAGATTAAATGTCTTTCCCACGTCCCCATGGTCATTGGCATATGGGTCTCTTACTTAAATCCCAGACCTGGCCAGTGGATGGACAGAGGAGAGGGCAGGTGACTTACACCAGAGCAATCAGGGACAGTCTCATGGAGGAGCTATGACCAGAGTCGAGCCTCTACCTTCTGGAATAGAGGTGAAAAGAAAAGGAATTTCAGATAGAGCAGAAATCTATAAGTAAAGAAATCCGTGAAGATGGGAGAGTTAGGAAGTAGTCTGTGTACCTGTGACCTTCCAGATGATGCCATCAAAATTGATGGAATAAATATAAATTGAGCATTGAATTAAATACTTAACATAATTTAAAACAAAACTGTCCTTGCCCTTGAGGATGATGTAGCCTGAGAGAAAGCAAACACAAACAAATGAGACCTAGACAAGAGAACACCTAAATGGTAGCCCTAAATGTCTAAGAGTTCTGAGTAAGCCACACTCTCGTGTCCAGTGACTTCTCAGGGTGAGGTGGGGGCGAGTGTGGCTGCCTGGCAACGTTCGTTGGACATGAAGAGGATTGGGGGATTTCAGGAAAACGAGGTGAGCTCTCTGCGTGAGGTGCTGAGCAGTGCCGACTCATCCGCCTTGAAATAAAAGGGGTAGAGAGAACCTGGAAGAAGGTTCTGTCTCTGCCTCCAAGGCAGGCAGAAGTGTAGCAACTGGACGTTGACTGAGTCTAGGGTACTCCCGGCAGGAGGCTGGCACACGCGGAGGCACGATGTCACGGACCCCTTCCGTCGCGTTTTAAACTAGAGCAGACAGGAGTCATGGATGCATTTTACAGGTAGTAAACACTCTCAGGGGAGTTAAGTAACCAGTTCCAAGTCCCATTATTTATTAGGGCGCTGGAATTCAAAACTAGGTTTTTGATCTCTAAGTCTGGGTCGACTGTGTGTTAACAGAGTAACCATTTTATATTACCTTTCATTACAGTTCATCAGTTTAATAAATGGTGTGGCAGAGATAAGTCCAAATTTGCAAAGTCTGGGGAAATTATAAAGGGAGTCGTGATTTGGGAGACCGTGTGTGTGCGTGTATGTGTGTGTGCGTGTCCGCGTGTGTCTATGTGTATGAGGCGGTATCTAGAAGGATGTACTTAGGTAAAGAAGGCCTTTGTTCTGTTTTCAGAATGAAAGGTAACAAGAGCACCTTTGTGTTCTGGTGGAAATAACTGAAGGGCAGTAAAGGACGTGACAGGCGGGAGCGGGGACGCTAAGGAGCCACGTTCTGACGGCGGTCGAAGGGGTGGGGCCGGAGTGTACGTGGAGGAGGGGAAGGCACTTCTCAGTCACAGAGGAGGCGTCAGGGGACAGCAGGGGAGACCCCGGCACCGCTCTGCGGCACCTTCAGTGTCTGCCTTTAGCAAGGGTCGTTGTTACCTTTTTGTCTGTTTGCCACCACTTAACCTTTTTTAAACTTTGGTTTACAGCTTTAGTGAGGTATACTTGACATGCAATGAACTGTACATACTTAACGTTACAGTTTGGTAAGTTTTGACTTATGTCCACACCCCTGAAATCGTCACCCCGAGCGAGATGGTTATGTGGATGAACAGCCACCCAGCCCCTCCCCGCCCCACCCTACTCAGACAAACGCTGATCTGCATTTTGTTACTATCAATTAGTTTGCATTTTCCAGACTTTTATATAAATAGAATCATACCAGATGTACCATTTTTTTTGGCATGACTTCTTTAATTTATCATATTTATTTTGAGATTTATCTATTGCACGTATCAATAGTTCATTCCTTTTATTGATGAATAGTATTCCATTGTATGGATATACCACAATTTGTTTATCTGTTCATCTATTGAAAGGCCTTTGGGTTATTTCTAGTTTAAGGCTGTTACAAATAAAGCTGCTCTGGATATATTCATGTTCAAATCTTTGTCTGGATCTAAAAACATATATATCCAGTTAGGAAGCATAGGTTTAACTTTTTATGTAACTACCATTTTTTTTTTCCAAGTGGCTGCACCATTTTACACTTCCACCAGCCATGAGCCCATTCTTCTACTTTTTGTGAACACGTAATATGGATGTTTTTTAAAAATTGTAACCATTCTAGATCCCACTGTGGTTTTAATTTGTAATCCCCTAATGACTCATGATAGGAAAATCTTTCATGAGCTCATTTGCACCTACGTATCATTTGTGGTGAAATTTTGTTCAAGTCTTTTCCCCTTACTTTTTAGTTCCTTATTATTGGGTTTAGAGATTTCTTCATATTTTCCAAATGCAAAACTATTATCAGATATTTTATCTGCAAATATTTTCTCTCATGTTGTAGCTTGCCTTTTTATTTTCTTAATAATGTCTTTTACAGAGTAAAAGGCTTACATTTTCATGAAGTCCAAATTATTTTTTTCTTTTATCAATTGTGCTTTTGGTGTCTTATCTAAGAAAACTGCCTAACTCAAGTACAGAAAAGTTTTTTCTTATTTCTTTGTAAAATGTGTATGGATTCAATTTTACATTTAGATCTACAGTCTATTTTAGAGTTAATTTTTGTATGTGCTGTGGGATGTGGATCTAAGTTTATTTTTTTAACATTGGATAACCTATGGTTCCAGCACAATTTATAGAAAGACTACCCTTTTTCTGTTCAATTATTTTTGCAGTATTGTCACAAATCAGAACACTTTTGTTGATCTATTTGTCTGTCTTTTCAGTAATACCACTTTGTAGTGATGACTGTAGCTTTATAATAAGTCTTACAATCAGGTAGCATAAGTCATCCAACTTTGTCCATCTTTCCCAGAGTTGTGTTGGCTATTCTAGCTCCTATAAAGTTTCATATAAATTTTAGAATAAGCTTGACAATTTCAGTAAAAACGCCTCTGGGATTACTGGCATCCTATGGAATCTACATAGTAATGTGAAGAGAATTGCCATCTTTTTCCCAACTTTGTCAGCTATAAAAGACTGCAAGTACTAATTCTAATTTTTCACAAATCATGAAGCCTAAGGTGAAGTAAAGGCTCATGAATGCATTGAATTTATAGCATGCAATGACATAGCAAAAATGTAATAGAAAGGAAATTAAATCAGAACTAGGGAGGATTGAATCTACTGGTCGCTTTCAGGTGGCAGCTTATATAAACCATTCCACAGATAGCGACAGTCTTTGAATTGGCAGTACGACAGTCGCCC
>CM053517.1:2036865-2059571 GCA_028627145.1 Eidolon dupreanum
GCTCAGTGGGTCCTTCGCCGGAGGCTTCGCAGTGTCATAAATGCTTCTGTCCCTAGTCGCTGGAAAAAACATACAAACACTGAGCTTCCTATGAAGCGTGGTGAAATTCTTTTTCACCGAAGAATATAGGGCCCTAAAATTCTCAGTGTGTTGACTGCAAGCATGGACTAGCTGGAACATGACTTCTGCTAGATATCTACGGGGCCTGCAACACCTCCGCTAGCCCAGCCTGACTTCCTCGGATGCCCAGGGGCCACCTCGCAGGCTGTCTGCTTTTCCGCTAGCTTTTTCCCAGCTGGATTCCACCGAGATGCCCACCGTTTTTGCCTCATGATATTTCGTAGGTTAAAGGGGCACAGAAATCAAACAACAAACAGTAGACACCAAGAAGGGAAGGGAAAGTAAATGGGGAGAGGGAGGTTAATGTCGGAACATCAACCCACGCTCTCCCTGTACCCAGAGGTGGTATCGCAGAAGGGGAGCACTTCTGGGCACCTCGAATCTGCTTGGCAGCCATGGGTCATGCCTCAGCTGGCCTTTTTATAAAGCATTTATCGAATACATTTGGAATTAGAAACTCCCTTTCCAGGTGATGCGAAAAGTTAATATGAAGAGTCAAGCTCTTTGCTAAAACACACTGCACTTTGGAACCTGACCTCTCTGAATCTGGGTTTCCCTGTCTGTAAATTTAGGCAGAGACTAGACTATCTCCAAGACTGCGTCAGCTCTAGTGGTTCACAGACGAGTCTGCGACTCTACGGTTTATCAGATGCCAAAACTCAAGGTTAGACAGGCTGACTGCTGGCAGCCGCCCCTCTAGACTGTCGGCTCTGCCTCCGTGACGCTTCTCCATCCTCTCTTCCTCTTTCCACTGTGATATCCAACCCCAGTGCCTGCTCCTGTCTTCCCCTCTCCCCGCTCTAGCCCACACATCTCCACCAGAGCGGCGTTCCTTACACACAGCTTCGACCGTTTCAGTTCCTTGATCAGAAACCTTCGGTGACTTCCTCCTACCTGCAGAACGAACTCCAGCCTTCCCCGGCTGCCCTCTCGCTGTGTAGCTCCAGCTCCCCCACCCCACCTACTAAATTGTTCTGAGGTCACTCATGTTTCTCGAATAATGTCCTTCACCCTTCTACCTCGGGCCTCGGTTCAAGTTTTGGCTTCTATGTAAAATATTTCCTCCTCTTCTGCTAATCTTTTCTGTCACTTATTAAACTCCTCCATTTCCTTCAGGGTCCACTCAGATCTCATCCCCTCCACTTGTCTCCTATTTACAGAGAAAAATGATTCTTCTCTCCCACGAAGGATATTCGTAAGCACATTCTAGCACTCATCAGAGTGGAATCGAAGTTATTTAGATGTGTTGCTCACTTCAATCAGCTCATGAAATCTAGAAGTCAGAAACCATGAACTGTTTACCCCAGAATCCCGGGACCTCCAGCATTGAGCTTTACACATTGCTGATCAATAGTTGCTTTTGAAAGATGAATTCAATTGATTTTCTCTTAGTCACCCCAGAGCTGAAAGTAGGCAGTGTAAAGCAGAGCTCCCCCAAATTGTACGACCTTCTCAGCTCTACAGGCAGCTTATCTCCTCTCAACAGAGCCAAGGGTGCCAGGAAGCCTGGGCCCCTGACCTTGCCCGCCCTTGCCCAGAGGCCTCTCCACGCTCAGGACGGACACAGGATGGCCGGCGAGCTGTGGAAACCCAGCCTGCCCTTCCTGAAGCATGAAATCAGATAGCGAGTCCCTTCCTCACTGAGAATTCCTGCTAAACCAGTTCCCTCAGCCACACACAGGACCCCTTCACCCTGGGAGGAATAAGATCAGAGGATTATGTCAGCTATTCAAAGCCTCCTCCCTCTGGTCTGGTCTTGGTTGGTGACAGCATGGCCCCCCGAGTCTCTCTGGATGGTGAGCTCAGACTTCGGAGTGCAGAGGCTCTGCCCTGCAGTCAGGGGAGAAGATTTCTCCAGAAGGCTTCGGGCAGAGCCCCCGGAAACGCCGCTCGTCCAGCCCGCACGGCTTCGGCCTGGTTAGGACACCTGAGACATTCGTGTCCGCAGTCTGTGTTTTTCTCACTCGGCAAGACTTCGGGGAGATGGAGGGAGGGGGCGTGGTGAAGGTGGACATGAAAAAGATTAGCGGGAGACCCTCCGAGTTGGTCGGTGACATACGGAGATGCCTCCGGGTTAATGATAAATGAACCACGTACCCCCAGGTGAATGCACAAGGCGACGGGACTGGCGGGCGAAGCCCACGGACCCTCCTGCCTGGCTTGTGGGATCGGCCTCAGTGTCTGCCAGCTGGGGGGTCTCTAGGCTGGAGAAAGAGACGCCAGCGCGGAATGGCAGGTGGGCGGGCGTTCAGGTGCACAGGGTGGCATGGGCAAGGGCGGGTGCCCCCTCTGCAGAGCGCCGGAACCCTTAGCCATCCCTTGGGGATCCCTCAGCACACCGCCTGGCAGACCCGCCCGGTCGCCCGTGCTCAGGCACGAGGAGGGCAGTCCACATGGCAGGGGCTGGCTTCCACGGAGCCACGGCCCCAGACCGCTGGGGTTCAGGGCTTAATCGTGACGTAGCCTATTTAAAATCAAACCTTTGTGACTGCGAAAGCTGGTCCCAGACAGGACAGGTGTGAGTTGCACAGAGGTGCTCAGCCGAGGCTGGAGCTCAGGTGCCCGTCCTCCAAACCCGCTTCGCCCCCCGCCACTTGGCCGGATTGTGTTCCGAGGAGTCAGGGTGGGCTCTGCTCTGTCTCCCCTCACCCGCTTCTCCCCGCCCCTGGGCTGCCTCTGTTTTCCAGAGGCTGGAAGCCTGGAATTTAGATGCTCCGAACCCCAGCCCGTGAGGTCGAGGCTTGGCTCCCGGCAGTGAAGGGCAAGGGCAGGTCCCGGAAAGCAGACGCACGACCGCTGTGCTTCCCGCAGCAGCAACGGGCAGTCGTGGGTGTGTGTGGACTTCAGGGGAATGCACATGTGACATTGGCAGCTTCCAGGTGACCTTCGGGTCATGACCTTGGTCTTGCAGCACCCAAGAACATCAGTGATGGTTTTCTGCAGCTCCTTCAGCCTCGCGACCTCTGAGAGCCAGTGGTAGCTCCTTCCGCACGTTGCTCCCCTATCCCCGCCTCTGATTCCTGTGTTAAACCCCTTCCTGCTTAAAATGCCCAGCATGGTCTCTGTCTTCCGACTCTACCTGGACCGAAGGTGTCGTTCTGTGGGGTCGCTTCTGAATTATCAGTTACGCACAATGGCTTTGAAAGGCAGTGAACCGAGTGCAGAAAACGATCCAGGTGATGGTGACTTAGCACTAGCAGCTTCTTCAGAAAGGTCACCGGCTCTCACAAAGAGCCAGGGCTTCGTGCTACTCAGAAACAAGCCTCTATGTTTGTTTTTTTGTTTTGTTTTGTTTTTAATTTTGTTATTAGTTTCAAGTATACAGTAGAGTGGTTAGACATTTATATAGTTTATAAAGCGACCCCCCTAATTGCTCTCTGTCCTGCAGCCCTCCAGCCCTCCACCCCTCCACCTCGCCATTGCATTAATGCCGAGCTCCCCATCCCTGTGACAATTCAGCAACTACTGATTTGTGCTTCTTGAACCCTTCACCCCTTTCTCCCAGTCCCCCTCACCCCCTTTCCCTCTGGCGGTCACCACATTGTCCTCCGTATTTGTGAAGGGTGAAGGGCTCAACGTTTGAGTGATCTGAATAAACAGAGCGAAGGACATGGGTCAAATCGCTTCAGTCACAGAGACAGAAATGGTGACACTCGAGTCAAAGCGTGGAGATCGGAAGTTGTTAGATTTGCTCGTGCCGTGGACCCCTCTGGCAGTCTGGACGAGCTTCAGACCCGCTTCTTAGGATTAACGTTTTTAAATGCATAAAGCAAAATATAATTTATTCCAAAGGAAAGCAATTTAAATATAGTTCTCAAAATGCTGAAAATCAAATTGCGATATGAGCGAACACACACACACACATATGAACGTTAGCCGCGAGATCGGGCTGTGCTCTGTGTAACGACCACTGTGATTTCACACTGCTGTGTGTGCACATTTCGGTAGAACTCTTCAACAGGTGCGATGTGCTGGGTTTTCTAGGGGCGACTTGCGTTTTGTTTCCTACAATCGTAATGGAACAGAATGATACATCTCAGAAGTTGGCAGAAATGATGATGTAATTTTTGGGGGGTCCAAGTTCATGGACCCGAGCTTCAGAAATCCTCGTCTAAATGTGTGGGCAAGCCTTTCTCACACCCGGCGTACTTGGAAGGAATCCGGAGGCTGAGATAAGCTTCAGAACCTCGGATACTAAAATAGACACGTTTGCAATCCGCAGTCAGTGCTATGTATATACAGTATTCTTGAGGGGAGAAAAAGAATGTTTAGACATAGTAAATGCAATTTCTACAGTTTCTCTAATGAGGGAAAGGTCGAGAGATTGAACAAAAGCCACCTTTTGGTGCCAGCACCGTCTGGGGCTAAGGTGGACTTGGGAACGATAGCCTGTCTTGATTCAAAGGCCACATTATGCATCTTCCCTCCCCAGGGAGGGAGGCAGTGAGCGCCTCATCTTCATCATCTGCAGTACTCATGGTTAAGATCTTCCAAAAAAAAAAAAAAAATTGTGCATGTGTGGGGGAATAAAACGTAAAATTATTCTTTATCCTTTCTGGAGGAGATTACCACGTTGGATGAAAATATTGCTCTTGACCTCCGTCCCAACTTCGGAAAAGCGTGAGCCGTGTGGGAACCTTTCAAATCAAGGAGTGAAAATTCAGTTTCTCTTATATGGTCTGAATAATATGCTTGTGAAATCTCAGCTCCTTTGAGCAGCAGAAAATTGCTTGAATATTTAACCATGCATTTGTTCTTTGGAAACAAAATGTTCAGCTCTAGTGGTTGCCACAGCAACTGCCTGGGCTAAAAATACAAAATCCTCCATAAGAAAAAAAAGTATGCACCAAGCGGGCAAGGGGAGAGAACGTGGAGTCTCGCAAAGGAAGAGCATTGGCGGGAACCAGCCAACCTGCAGAGACAGGGGAGCAGGGCGTAGACCTCCCCCAGGGTCAGTGCGCTCCCCGCCAAAGTATTCCTTCTCCTTTCTCCTATCCCTACACCTCTCTCCTTTAAAAATTCACTGAGTGTGGGCCGCCACCCCTCAGAGGACACCTGGTCACCTCGGAGACAGAGCTTGGAGGGGGTGGCGTCCCTGAGAAGCCATCACGGAAGCTCCTCGCCCACTCCTCCCGCCTCTGGTTCAGCCTGGCTCTCAGTGTGTCTGCTCTGTGCTTGAAGGGACACCGGCCTCCTGCAGCTTCCCGCAGCCATGCTCGCTTGCCGTCACCGGTCTTCCCTGAAACGCTGTTCCAGGAGAGCTGGCATCCCAGTCTTTGTGTGTGTGCCTGCCTTTATTTCCTCTAGATTTCCAGCTCTTGGGAGCAAGGACCTTGTAGCGAGCGATGCCCAGCACGCTTATTGGCAAAATCTGCTCCCCGACGTGGGTCAGGCTGAATAACAGGGCAGCACTGGCCTCCAGGGAAAGTCTGCAGGTCAGGGCGTTCGGAGGTACCTACAATCGCAATTTCTTGATTAAATACAATCCCGGGAGTGACTCTGTGGCTGGGCAGGAACTCCGAGTCAAGTGCAGGAGCCCCGGGGCCTCTGCGGCCTCGCCGGCGGCACCCCACTCCCACGTTCACCCCGGATGAAAGCTCAGTGGAAAGAAAACCACCTTAACCGTAGAATCGTATTCCAAGTACAGCGTGGGATTGGAGATCACGCGTCTTCACTGTGGCCTCACCCTAAGTCCCCCGGGACAAGGGACCAACACCTGGGTACTATTTCCTCATTTGGACAAAAGGGTTGTATTGTCTCCTCTTCATATGGTTGCTATCAGGATCAAATCAGATGAGGAATATGTTAAAGTCCAGAAACTGCAGCCCTTTGTACAAATCATAGGGCTCATCATATGTTCACTTCCTCCAATAAATGAAAACCAAAACGCAGGCCTCCCAACTGCCTGAACCTGTTTGCACTCCGATTTCCTGCCGGTTCAGTCTTATTTCCCACATTCTCTTAACTCCTGTGTAGCTACCAGGGCTAATCTGCATGGTTCATTTTGTCACGGGCATCCTTCCGGCAGCCATGGACCATTTCTTCGTGAATTAACATTTCCCCCTGAAACGAGAGCACGTACAGTCGTGATGTTTTCTATTTGCACAGCCTCTCTCCATGTGTAAAGCTCTCTTACGTTCACACAGGGGTGGGGGGGGGTGGGGAGGAGAAGCTGCATCACTCACTGGCAAACAGCAATTCCTACCTGAGCCACCGCGGGCTTCCCGGTGGAGACGAGCAACGCTCAGGGGGGGCTGGAGCTGGAACGCAGAGGAACAGAGTATGGCAGGAGCAACCTGTGAGGACGAGTGCAGACCTGGAAGGGGACCACGCAGGAGCCCCTGCCACCTTCGCCGTCCCCACCCCCCACCGCCCCTCTTCACAGCCGAAGGCAAGGACCGGGTTTCCCGCCGCAGGATGAGGCTGCACACAATGGCTGCCGAAGAGCCGCAGCCGCGTCTGCATCCCGGCCGGACCACAGACGCGCGCCGTGCGCGTCCCGCGCGGTCCTCCGGGGGCGGGAGACCCCACGGGGCGCTGAGGGGGCCTCCGACGGACCTCCCCGTGCGCGCCGCAGGCCCACCCTGCTGCGCCGGGGCTCCCCAGCCTCGCGGGGGGGCCTCGGCACTCTGGCCGCAGGTCAGTTTCCTCTGGAAGGTTCTTTAACTCCTTCGGGCCACGGTGGGCCTGTGTGTAGAGGCTTTTGTCCATGTGATCCGTTCGGAAAAGGGGGACCACCAGGCTTACCACGTTTGCTCTTTTTGTAGCTATAGGAGATGCACAATTATGTTCGATCAGCAGTCTGAAGAATCCGCTTCAAACTTCCTACACACGTGGCCTAAAATAGCCAGACTCTGTCTCCAAGAGTATAATTCACACCTAGATCTTGAGGGGAATTTGAATGAACATTTCTTGATGTTCATTCTCATAATGCCCCCGGGGATATGGGATGACTCAGAAATAAGCCTGCTAAATTCAGACATGGTGAAAATTTTAATTTTCTCATTTATCTTTTAATGGTTTGATAAGCATTTATTGAAGGCTGCCATGATTCAGAACCGGCCTTGTATTGGCGAGAATATAGCAATTAGTGTTCACACCCGGGGAACTTCTGGTGAGGCTGGGGAGGGGGTGCTACTGTCAGAAAGCAGAAATCGGGGGGGTCAGTCAGCCCACATTCTCGCGGATCAGCCTCTGTGTTCTGGAATCACACCAGCTTGGATCTGAAACTTTGCTTCGTCATTTACTCTCTGTGTCATTTTGAACAAAACATATGATCTCTCTGAACCTCGCTTTCTTCATCTGTAAAGTGGGGATACTTACAGACCCATCGCATGAGGTCGCAGTGGAAGGTTAAAGAACGTAATGTGTCTGGAGCACTTAGCTCAGAGCCTGGCACACGGTGGGTGCTGAGGACCACAGTTATTCATTAGAGCCTAGTTATTTTGATTTTGTCTAACTTATGCCACAAATATCAGTTTACAATGTGACCGGCACTGGGTTTAGCATAAAAGATGAGTGCTCTCTGTCTCTGACTCCTGAGCAGCTCAGTATCGAGTATGATCAGTGAAGAGGCCACTCCCCGGAAAGGAAGCTGCCATGTTGAGCAGGAAGAACCATGGGTGAGGTCAGGCAGGGTCACAGGGACAGTCCAATCTGCGGCCACAGACAACTTACCTGGAAGAGTTGGTGTCTAATGGAAATTTCGAAGGATGGTTAGGGGTTATCTGGATGAAGATGTGTGTGTGGGTAGAGATAGGGGAAGGTGATTCCAGTCAGAGCAAGAACAGCCCAGGCAAAGACATAGAGGCACGAGAGCATGTGCAGGGGGATTAATGTAACTGCCTCGTCGTTGGTCCAGGGGAAGGCTAGAATCAGGAAGGGGAAGGAAACGAGGGTGCCGATGTGTGGATGAACCTTATGGATACAGACCTGGATCCAGAGCATGATCTTATGTACCGTTCGAAAGATTTGAAAGGTGATGACACGGTTAAATCTGCATTCTAAGCAGGTGATGTTTGCAAACTGGAGAATCCACTCGAAGGGACACAGTCGAAAGCCATTTCGATGGCAATAGTGAAAGCACACTTTCAAGAACCACTGCAGAACCCGAACAAGAAACACACACACACACACACACACACACACACTCACTCACTCACTCACTCACTCACTCACAGAGGCATGTCATATTAAAACGACTGAATGCCAGATATTGAGAGAAAATCTTAAAAGCAGCCAAGGAATAAAGACAATAGTTTTTAAGAAGTAACAATAAAACCGCAGTTGACTTTTCAGCAAAAATAAAGGATGCCATATTTAAAGCACTGAAAAATGATGACGGCTTCTCTAGAATCCTATGTCCAGTGAAAACATCTTCCAAAAATGAAGAGGAAATGGAAACGTTCGCATTCATCTCCTGCCTCATCTCCAAGTCTGAGATTATGACCAGAACATATGCATGAAAATGCATACTAAGTAAGTTCCTTGGGATAAGGAAAAATGAAATATGGTCCCAGTTAAAAGTATGGGAATGCATAAAGGAATGAAGAGAAATATAGAAGGGAAATACATGGGGAATATAATAAATATTGACTATATCAAATAATATCATGTCTTATAGTGTTTAAAATATACATAACTAAAAATCATAACATCAAAAACATAAAAGAGGAAAAGGTTAAAGATAAAGTATTCTAAGGTCTTTGAATTCTCAGAGTAGTTGTAAAACTACTAATTTATATTAGTCATAAATGTATATTGTAATCTCCATGGTAATCACCAAAAGAATAGTAAAAAATGTATGATTATCAACATTAAGGAGGGAAAACTGAAAACCAAAAATGCTCAATTAATCAGAAGAAAGCAAAAAAAGAAAAGGAAGAATAAGGAAGCACGAAACAAGTTATTAAACAAAGAAAATTAAGATAAAAATTTTACCCCAAATCACACTAAATGTACACAGATTTTTTTGAGATATAATGGACAGATAACATAATCTTAGTTTCAGGTATATAACATAATGACTTGACACTTGTATATATTGCAAAATAATCACCACAGTAAGTCGAGTTAATATCCATCACCATTGTTACAAAATTTTTTCTTGTGATGAAACTTTTAAGATTTATTCTCTTAGTGACTTTCAAATATATAGTACAGTAGTATCATTAACCACAGTCACCATGCTGTACAGTACATCCTCTTGACTTTTTTATTTTATAGGTGGACATTTGTACCTTTGAACCCCTTCTCCCATTTCACAGACTCACCAAAAGGCTGTGGCCTAATCACAGGACTGTAGAACACCCCCCCACACACACACACACCCCATACCAGCACAGGGCTATTTATCCAGCTCCTTTTATCTGGCACACCATGTTCATCTTTCAACAAAAAAATTGCAGGGCTTACTGAAAGCAAAAAACAGTTTGAAGAAACTGAATAAACATCAGAATCGGAATCAGATATGGCAGAAATGTTGGAATTATCAGGCCAGGAATTTTTAAAAACTATGAATGATATGCTAAAGGCATTAATAGAAAAAGTAGACAACATGAAAAAACAGATGAATAATATAAGCAGAGAGATAGAAATCCTAAGAAAGAATAAAAAAGAAATATTAGAGATTAAAGAAAAAAAAACACGAACAGAAATGAAGAATAGCTTTGGTGGGCCCATTACTAGACTGGACATGGCTGAGGAAAGAATCACTGAACTTGAGGATATGACAATAGAAATGTCCAGAACTGGAAAGTCAAGAGAATAAAAGACTGGAAAACAGAAGAGACCTTCCAAGAACTGTGGGACAACTACAAAAGGTATAACACATATCTAATGGGAATACTAGATGGGAAAGAAAGAGAAAAAACAACAGAAGCAATAGTTGAAACAATACTGACAGAGAATTACCCCCAAATTACCATTGGACACCAAACCACGAATCCAGAAAGTGCGGAGAACACCAAGCGAGGCAAATGCCCATAAAACACTGCACCTTAGTATATCATATATAAACTTCAGAAAGTCAAAGATTTTTTAAAAATTCTGAAAGAAAGAAGAAATTAAATGTACTGACCCAAAAAAAGAAGGGGGAATTCTTTATCCATCAAGAAAGCAGAAAGGAGAAGAGAGAGGCGAGAATATACGGAAATATTTTGAAATCAAAGGCAAGATGAAGCCTCATATTAGATGGCCTGAAGAAATTAGAAGCATAACAGGTGCATAATAGTTTCTCAGTAAGCATACACTGAATTAATGAGTGGATTATTTAAATTACATTTACATGAATAAATTAAAAGTCATCTACGGTGACTTTGGGTAAGGAGATGGTGGTAGGTGAAGGAGACATCTAGATACAGGGAACGTGCAAACTTCAGGTACACAGCAGGTGTCAACTGGGGATAAGTGAAAGAATTGCTAAGTGTCTGGGGGCCCAGGAGAAGGCAGAAAGGAGGAATATTTAGAGAAGACAGTCTCTTCATTATTTTACTTCATTTTGCAAAACTCATCAGCTTATGAACAGAAGTGGAGCATATACGTAGAGTTGCTGTTTAACCAGACGTGGAGAAATTCAAGGCAGAAAACGGGGCGATGAGACCTTGGGTGGACTTCCTTGAGTGTCAGGAAAGGAACAGTTGACGTAACTGATCATTGGGTCCAGGCTTAGCAGGATGGCAGGTGGAGAGAGAACAAGAGAGAGACACAGATAAGAAAGAGAGGCAAAGACAGATGGAGAGGAAGAGGGGGACAGTCAGAGAGACACCTGGGGCCTGAAGGTTGTGACGAAGGCGAAGACCGGTGGGGTTGGGGCAGAATAATAAGAAATGCTGTGGAAGAGGAGAGTCCCAGAGTCTGGGTGTCAGGGGCGGAGCAGGAAGGAGCAGCCCCGTGTCCAGCCGTGGCGAGGCTGTTTTCTGAGTGGCAAGAACACAAGCAGATGGAAGAGGAGACCGGTCGTGTTGAAGTCACGTGGCAAGACAGAGAGGAATGGTAAGACACGCAAGAGGAGAAGGGTTCGAAGTCGGCCAGCTGGCTGCATGAGACAGTGCAGAGTGGTCCTGTGAGGAGAGTCACGCAGGGAGGGGAGGAGCAAGCCGGGCGCTGTTTAGGGATGAGGCGGAGTGGGTCGGGGTGACGGTCCAGGGAGAGGGGGGCGTGGGGGTTGCGTAGAGAGAATATTATTTTCAGGACGGCGTGGTGTTGCCGTCCGTGATCGCTAAAGGCCGCGTCTCCCCCTTGCGCTTGGCTATGGCCGTCTGACTGCGTTCTCGCCGAAGGCATGTGTCGGGAATAACACGCGCCATTCCCTGATCCGAACTGCGAACACGTGGTCCTCCCTCCGCCCTCCCCTCGTCCGCTGGCCTGAGCCGAGGAGCCGGTGGAGGACGCTGCCTGGGGCCCCAGGAAAGGCGTTCTCACACTTTTTCTCAGGGGGCAAGATAATACATATTTTAAGCCATGTGAACCAAGGAGTGAAATCGAGGGTATTACGTATGTACTGCTTAGGAACTATTTAAAATACATCCATTTCATCAGGGAAAAGCGGTTCTTTGCTCGGGGGCTGTACCAAAACAGGCAGCATTGGCTGAGACTGTCATTTGCTGCTCCCTGCTCAGAGCGATCACAGAGACCCAAGAGGGAACAGGCTGGGCCTGTGACCTGTGTGGAACCGCTTGTCCCCCATCCATGGTGACTGGGCTTTACCTGGGCAGCAGTGAACTTCTGTTACGCTGAGCCCCTGAAATTTAAGTGTTGTTTATTAGAGCAGTTAGCCAATCCTAACCGACAGATGAGAGAAATATGGACGATGAGAGGACGGCGTGCACTGAAAAATAAAAAAAAAAAAGGTTTAATATTTGCTATATGCCAGGCACTGAACTAAGTGCTTTGTATGAATTATCACATTTAATTGTCACCGAAATAGGAGGTAGGAGGTAGGTCCTATTATCATATGCCTGTTACAGATGAGGGAAGTAGAGCCTAAGTGAACCCTTCAAGGCAGAGCTGAAACGTGGTGAACTTGGACTCAGACCTAAGTTGCTCTGGCCCTGACGCGTGTCCCTTGAATGCTCAGACTGAGCTGCCCCCAGGAGCAGAGTCATTGTAGGAGACTGTGCCGGGCCGGGCTGGATTCTGTTTACTCAATTATTTATCCACTCATTCATAATTCATAGCTTGCTAGATCCGTGAATGACCTAAGTTTGTAGGAGAATGTAAACAAACTGACCCAAATTTCCAGTTAGGAAGCTAATATGTGGTTGGAAGCCTTAAGGAAAATGCCTCCTAGAATCTAACTCTTGCTAAAGTAAATACAAGAGACCTTTGAACAGTAAAATTCCACGCACCAAAGTCCCACAAACCTCTCTCATTCATTCTTCACGCAATTATAACAGATTCGGTCCCCTGGTTTGAAAACCCAAAGCAATACGTTCTCAGGCTGCTGAAAATCGTCGCATACCCGTGGCAGGACCTTTTAGGTGACAGACCATTAGTACAAGGACCACAGAAATACAGAAGTGCACTTGCCTACCTCTGAACTTGGGCAGACAGCCATGTGCTTCCGCCCTTCCCGAGGTGATCACCGCGTGTGCGAGCCCCACGGTATAACAATTAATGTTCCTAACGAAACATGACCATGTAGAAAATGTAAAAAACATCTACAACTACCCTGGAGTTAGAAACGTGGATATTTCATCAAACACCCCATCAGGTAGTATCAATTGAAAACTAGCACTACGCTTCTATAAAGATACTAATTGCCTGAAAACTTCATGCATGCGACACTTTTCACTTCTCCAAATGTGGAGAAGACAAGATATGACCAGGAAGGCGTTCACTTGCTGGCGAACGGAAGCTGATGTGACCAGTGCTGAAACTTGACGAATTGTCCTTATTATCCGAGGAATACTGTAAATGTGAAATCGGAGGAGGGTGTGTGCTAAACCAAACCTATAGTCCTGCATTTTTTTAATGCCATGTGTCATTATTCCTTTTTTTTCAAAATAAATTTGGACTTCAGCTACGTAAATACCTTAAGTAAAGGTACTCTTTGGAAAACTGTCCCAAGGAAGTTTTTTTCCAGGCTTGCGCACTGAGATAATCGGGTATGTGGAACCAACAGGACGGACCAAGGACTTGTATTCATGTGTCCTCGTACAAAGCAGTGCTCTAAATTCCTGTCATGTGTCCACGTCTCTGAGAGATAGGGTCCGTGGATCACACTGCCCTTTGGCTTATGGCTTCAATCCTAATGGGGATGAGAGAGAAAGGCCTAATGGGTTCGCTTTTAACAGAGAGTGTTTAAAAGCTCAAATTGTTTAAAACATGTTAATAACAATGTTTGTCGTGAAGACGCTCCGTGAATAGTAGAGAAAGAGCCAGGGTAGATGCAAAATAAAGACACTGAAGGCAGGAGCCTGGGTGGCTCTTTTCAGCCACTGTTAGGCCAGTCACTGCCCCTTCATGCCTCAGTCTCCTCATCTATCAAAGGAATAAGTTTGATATGGAAACCAGCTCTGCCGCGCTCAGAGTTCTGTGCTGCTCTCTAATATTGCTCATCTCAACAAATCAAGAAATAACTCCTTGCTTATGGACCACGTAGAAAATTGTGTGAGTTCTCAAATAAATCCAGTTTCTGTCTGCCGACTGATCGATGGCCTTGGATTTGCACTCAGTTTCTATCGATTGATGTGCTAACTCTTGGAATCTAAGAAACTTAGATGTCGTTCAGTCCCCTGTTTAGTGACGTGAGGAGCCTGGGGCTTAGGGATTCGCCCACGGCCACCCCTGCTGGTGCAGTCAGGACAAGAAGCCAGCTTCCTGACCACTGGCCCTCTGCTCTCCGTCCATGGTGCTACCTCACTGCAATGCGTCTGCGACCGTGTCTACATGTGACAGGAAGCGTCAGCAGCCCACAAGGAGTCAGCATTAGACGCAGGGGAGCCAACTGACTTAGGATGAAGTAGAAGTTCTTTGAAAAAAAATTAATAAAACATTGTTTAAGAGGTTAAGCGCCTCCAGAGATTAGGATCTGGCTTCCTTTGCCAACACGGAACTCAATGAAAATGAAGTCTTATGTGTAAATGTATTTTTGTTGAAGATTTTCCCATTGAGATTGAGGGAGGGCACACTGATTTAGATGAAATGAGAACTGACCTCAGCTGACCCAAAACTTTTGTCCAAAGCACAAAACAAAGCCCCAATAAGACTCGAGCCTCGGTTCAGAGAAAGGGCAGCAAAAGGGGAGGGAGGATGAGGACGATGACTGAGAAAGAAAAACATTCGTGTGATTCTCCTCTTCCTGACCAGAAGTCCTGCTGCCAAATTGTCATGAGAAAGGCTGTTCATACCCACGTCCCAGCCCAGCTCAAGTAACAGGAGGAGTCAGCTCATCAGAGCTCTGACCTGGTTCCCCAAGAGAGAACAGATGGGTGAAGCTTCTGAGCGTCTGGCTTCTTAGATAGACAGGTTTCTCGCACGTAAGGAAGATGCATCTTGAGTGAGAAAAGTTTGTGCCTCTTTCCCAGGTCAGCAGGGCCCGCAAAAATGATCTGATGTCCAGGCGTGCCGGCGATTAAAAGCAGGAGTCACACGAAGCCGAGGACGGCCGTTGTATCCACTGCCGTGTGCTCCAGGCATCTCAGCTGGAAGCCGGACAGGGCCATCACGATCTGGGTTCCGAGGCCCGGGACAGACCCCAATACTCCCTGACAGAAACTCGGCAGACATTGAGAGTAATCCATGATGGGGGACTCTGTGAAGAACTGGCTCTGCATTTTAAATTTGTGCCGTGCAGCTGGTGGGCTCCGCCCCGGTCCTTCCCGGAGCAGCAGCCGGGACAGGCGGTCGGGTTGAACAGACCTAAGTGGTGACCTAATGTGTCACACACAGGATTTCGCATGCCATTCAGGTTATCATTTGCAGGGCAAAAATAAATGGCTTGGGCCAAGCACGTTTAGGGGCCGCGGTCATCAAACTTGGACGCTAGTGAAGGCACTTAAAATACAGTTTGCACGACGCCAGGCTGCAAAGGGGAGCGAAGGTGCAGCCCCCTCCAGGGAGCGGACGGGCGGGAAGGAGGCTGCGCAGAGCCCGCCCTGCCCCGACGGCTGGCGGGGGAAAGCCAACGTGGGCCCCGCAGGCGTCTGGAATGGTCGCTGGCCCCAGCCCGTCCCCTACACGGCGCTCGAGTGTGTCGTCCAGTGATCATGTCAGCAGCTAACTGTGCACGCGCTGACTGTGAGTCCGGGCGACGTGCGTGGAGCGCTGACGTCAGCGGGAGCTGTGCCGCGTGCGTGGAGCGCTGACGTCAGCGGGAGCTGTGACGCGTGCGGTGAGCGCTGACGTCAGCGGGAACTGTGCCGCGTGCGTGGAGCGCTGACGTCAGCGGGAGCTGTGCCCCGTGCGTGGAGCGCTGACGTCAGCCAGGAGCTGTGCCCGGAGCGTGGAAGCCCATGGCCTAGCGCCTGGCAGATGCCACTGGGCTGGCCACGGCTGCGAGGCCTGAACCCCGACGACGCCAACACTCGCTGCCCTGGGGGCGGCGCCGGCCTGCTGTAGAGAAGGGACCCGGGGAGTAAGACCTTTTATGACCTTAGATATGTCGTGGTTTCATTTCTACTTCATTCTAGTGGTCGAGCAAGAAGTTAAGGCCAGCCCACATTCAGGGGGAGGGTAAGTTTGACTTTATCTCTTGATGGAGAAAAGGCACATAAGCGTAGAGAAGGAAGGAATGGGTGATGGGCATCTTTAGAAACAACCTACCATAATTTTGAGTTACAAAAAACTTTAATACATTAAGAGACATACTTATCTAAGACCTTTAGTTTTCTTCATTGTGGCCATTTTATTTCCACGTACAGGGTAAACGGAATTATGTGAAAAGATAACTGTTAAGGAAATATCTAGCATCAGTTCTATAAAAAGTTTGAATCTGAAGGCTAAAATAAGATTTGGTAATGATTTGTGTGTTTCCATTATCTTTTCATTCTTAAATGACCTTCATAATATAGGTATTTGAGAACCGATAATGAAAACTACCCAATTCTCAATTTTTCTCTTTAATCCTTTGACTTTGCAATTCTATCCTTTTGATTTACAGGAGCATTAAATTCAGAAAACAAGTTTCTTTTAGTATGTTAATTCCTGCAGAACAAAACTCTATCTTACTTTTAAACTTAAAGTTACTTTCACTATTGTTAAGAGGTGGATAAGAATTTATTAACCGTAACTCAGCCAAATAACAATGCTTTAACAGTGATAGAATTCTTTATTCAACAATATTTATTTTTCATTTAAGAGTGAATTTCCTGGTAACCATCCAAGCCTGCCCCTGAGTCGTGGTTTAGGACAGGAAGTAAAACACCATTATCCATTGTATGAGAGAGTAGTTAACACTTGGGCTAGGGTGGGCTTAGGTTGGAAATAACCACAGTGATGAAACAGAATGTTGAGGTCCCCTAGAGTCCACGAAGATGGATTCTGAAGGTCACATTTGAGTGGGGAGAAGTTTTGCTGATGGATGTGGCCAGGTAACTACTCTGCTTATCAGAGCCTAATGAAGTCAGCGTGTCTGATGGAAGACTTGGTGTTCTTTCTGCCCCACGCCCTTTAAACACCAGGAAAACGTAACAAAGAGGCCACAGGAAGCAGGGCTTACTGTGACAGACTCAGAGGTTCAAATCCTGGCTCCATCACTTATTATCTATATGCCCTGGGACAAGCAGTTTAATATCTCTGTGTCACTTTCCTCATCTGTAAACATGAGTATTACTAGTACCTTTCTCTCAAGCCTGTTTTGAAGACATGATTTATATGTATACATGTATGTATGTGTATGTGTATATATGTATATATGTGTATGTATGTGTATGTGTTTATATGTGTGTACACACACATACATACACACATATATAAAATATTATTTAAATATTTTACATAATCATTTATATTATTTGTATATAAATGTATATTCATATATATTTATATGTAAATAATATATTCATACATAACAATTATATAAATAACACACTTACTGTAATGTATAAGGATCCTATGCCCATGTGGACTGTAAAAACATCCATGAGGTTAAAACATTAAAAATTGAAGCAGTGACATAATTTCCTTTACTTTTTTGTTCTGCAAATACTTATCGAAATGAGCGAGGCACTTGTCGGAGCACATGGAGCATGAGGGGGGAGCATGCGGTGGTGAAGCGGCCCTTTAGGCTGCCGGTCTGGTGACAGGGACAGGCAGACAGACGGGTAAGTTACAGGTGCCGTTTCTAGCTCACACTAGGCTGTGGTCCCGTGAAGTGGAAACGGGGAGAAAGAGTGTTAAGACATGGCAGTAACCCGTGCAAAGGCCCTGAAGCGTGAGTGTGCAAAGATTGCAGAGACTAAAGGAAAACAATGCTGATTATGTGTGTGGCCAGAGATGGAACTGGACGTGTGAGCGGGAGGTTTGGCGTGTTTCGGGCCTGTTGTCACGTGTGAGTAGGAGGCGTCCCGTGCCCCAGGCCTGGTGCCACACTTTCAAGACAGAGAAGGCCTAACCGTAGCCGTAAGATCTTTCCACCCTAAGTTGGGTGACACTTAACTTCACTCGGGGTCACAAACCGGTACCCAGGGACCCTCCCCCACCCGCCTGTTAGAAGGGCAGCTGTTTTTCATTAATGAATCTGCAGAAATAATAGCATCTGATTCAGCGTGGTTTTTTTTGTAAGACTTTCTTTGCCGATAGATCCCCCCCAACAAGGTATATACCTTCCATATCAAGAAATGGATTCTCATTCCTCAGAGACAGAGAATCCTTCTCTGAGGAAAGACTAATATGACCAAAGGGAGGAATTAGGCCTTCCTCAGCCCGTAAGCAGTTCCGCAGGGCCGGTGAGGGCTGGGGCGGGATGATGGACGGGCCATCGGCAAGGTTTCAGAGCCCGCCCACTTCGCCAGTGCTGTCGGTCCAACAGTGACCAATGACACAGGTCTAGAAAAAGGAGAACTGGGCCGACACTGGCCTCCAGCAGTCGCTCCTTGGACCGTTTTCAAGAATTAAGTGACTTCTGTCCTGTAAGTCTTTGGTCATATAAAATTAATAATAATAATGATACTTTACTTTTAAAGCATTTCCTGGATTAGGAAGTGTTTTGCTATGCCTTATTCTGCTCATCCTTCATGAGAACCCAGTGAATTATGATTTGTTACCCCATTTTTTTCAATGGGAACACTTTGGTTCGGGAGCAAGTGAGTGAGTCACCATGAGCCTCTAGTTGGTCGACGATCCGTTATGAACTAACACATCTTTGTATTTGTTCTGTCGCCAAAGAAAACTATGACTACCTCTTGGTGTGGTGGTTCTTGCCAAACGTTTAAAATACACGTGAAAATGTAACAACCCCAGTTCTTTTCCATGTGTTCCTCACACATTAAGTTTTTTTTTTTTAACCAGTGTTCCCAACTGCCTCTCTACAGCAGAAGTTAACCTTTATGCAGAAGCTTTTTAATATTTCACGAACCCAGATCTAGCACCAAAAGATCATTTATAAATTATTTCATCACCGCACCCTCATGTTCTCGTCCCTAAGGTGGAAATTAGCATAGTAATCATCGATAACATTTACCCGAGTGTTTGTCATTTATGAGGCACTGTGCTGAGTGCTTTTATGCGGATTACCTTGTTTTGTCCTTGAAACAGCCTTATGAGGCAGGTGCTGACTACTTATCCCACTTTCTAGGTAATGAAGCTGAGACCTTAAGAAAGTTACGAGACTTTCCCAAGCTAATGAAGAGTGGGGCCCAGAATTCAAACCAAGGCCCTTTAGCGGCCAAATGATGTGTCTGTGCTCTTACAGCCCCAAGTCCCCTCCCCACACACTGCCCCCAGGTGGCAGGGTTCCATGAAAAATAAAGGCAGCCTGTGAGGCGAGGCAAGGCCGAGGTTATGTGTGCAATTACTGGCTCGGGGTCGTGGACATAGGACATTGTGCACTTTACATTTCAACGAGGATGGCACTTCAGTGTACTTCACAGAGGTTCAAAGTCGCAAGGAAATCGCTTCTGCAGACATATATGCCTCATACTCAAAGAGAGGCCACCACTGGGTAGCAGGTAAATCGTGCTGCTTTCCTGGTGAGAGAGATGACGTGGCGAGTTCCCTCCGAGAGCCTTTCAATCCTCCGGCCTGAAAAGCCAGGCCCTAGAAGTGCTTCAGCAGAAAGAAGAAAGCTAAGCGCCTCATCCGGGGATCAGAAGCACAAATTTGGCACTGTTCGCAGGCACCATTCATTCATTAGTCAAGCAAACTCGCCCAGGCTGCACGGACATCAAATTTATGTGCGAAAGAGAAAACAGTTGCCCGGCAACTCTTATAATGGAGGAGAAAGTGCTGCTCATTTGCACATTCTATTGTATTGTTTGCCAGATAGCACATCAGATTGCCCCAGGATTCAAAGAAGGTCCCCACCTCCTGCTGGCAGCACAGGAGGGTGCCTTGCAAGGAGCCGCCTTGACACTCCCCATGCAGTGCTCTGGACGCCCACCGCCTGCCCACTGCCAGCAGTTCTGGGGATCCCAGGCACTCTGAAAGGAGAGAGAAAGGGCAAGAGTTTGACATGATTTTAAAGAAACGATTATCTGCTTGGATAGATTTTCACCTCAATTAAACATGGGCCCCGGTTTTCGACAATCTTATTAAATGTGCTCTTTTCAAAAAATAAATAAATAAAAGCTTTTTAAAAATAAACCCTTAAAAAAAAAATCCCACTCTCATTTACACAAATAGCTGATTTCAATTTGGTATTGTTTTTTCTCCAGCAAAGGGCACAAAGTAGTTACTCAGAGGGATAATTATGCGGACCAGAGGGGCTGGGGACTTCAGCAGCCTGGAAGCCATCCACCCCCAAATTCTTTCTCCATTACAACCTGAGCAATCTTCTCGTAATTACCAAACTCAAACCGTGAGCATGACAGGTCCAAAGTCACGTTAAAGATAAATGTTCTAAGTACCAACAACGTACTGAGGTAAAATCTGATTTGGATTCACATAATTTTTTTAAAGATACCATAAGCCATTCGCTGACTCGTTTGGAGAGAAATAATATGAGACACATTTGTGGGAAGACAGGGGGAAGGCTCTGATGTGATATAAGGTACCGTTTTTGGTGCAAGATTTGAAATCTGAGTTGGAATCCCAGCTGCTGACGTCACCTCATATAAGTCACCACCCTACTCTGAGCTTCGGGGGCCTCATCTGTCAAATCCCATTCGTAAAATTGGTGGTGGTATGAATGAGATAAACTAACAAAAGGAGAAGCACACAGTAGGTCTCCATAGCCATCTTTGGAACCCAAGTCCGAATACTTAGGTGGCCCAGTTACAAAGACGAAATCCAGGCAGCTGAGTCGTAGAGTGATAACGTCACTTGCAGAAAATAGCAACTCCTTAATTAGTTGAAACATGTCCCACTTTTATAAGGCATTTGTTTAAAGAGAAATAAGAAACATATTGCAATTGTTATAAGACACAGATAAATCCTCCGGCAAGTCCAAACTATAGAATATACAAGGAAGACCTAGAAGCTTGCCAGAATGATTTAGCTGGATTGTCACAGTAAACCAAAACATCGCATATAAATGTAGCAACAATTTTAAAATGGCTTTGGGATACAAATACCATGAAACTGGGTCTTTGGCCAATACCAAAATCCAGTCATCTTTTGCTTCATGTGCTTGGGGAAAAAAAATGTAGGGATGCGAATCCCTGAACAACAGTTACTATGTCGTTCACTGGGGCGCTGCCTCTGTAAAGTAACATCGTGTCACATCTCTCTGTACCAATGACCATCCTTATTTTCTCTTCCATGCAAATATGGATCTTCCAGCCCCTCCACTGTCCCTGGCCAGTCTGTGCCACCCCCAGGTCCTTATGAAGTGCTGGGCTGTGGGGCTCAGACGCACCTGGGCTTGGTTCCTGCCTCTAATCTGTGCTGGCTGGGATGGCTTGGGCAAGTTCCTTACCAGTATAAGCCTCTGCCTCTTCATCTATAAACTGGGGATAATAATATTCCAGGTCTAATAGTTTGTAACTTAGGCGAGAGAATGCCTACAAAGCCCCAAGAACTGTATGGGTCAATAGATGTCAGTGGTCATCATCATGCTCGGCCCGGCCAGAACAGAGGCTGGAGGGAACCGCTTCACACTAGCACCTGGTCCGTCCACGTAACCTCTGCATCTTGCTCATCACTTCCAAGGTCAAAGTCCGCACCAAGGCCACTGGGGGCTGTGGCTTCCTGAGTCAGCAACATAACACTCTTTGCTTAAGAGAGAACAAACAAAAACCTCTGTGCCTTTCTCTTCCCTCCCTCACGACATCTGGAAGGCTTCATGGACGTCGGGGTAATCGGAGAATAACAAACATGTGTCGGTCAATAAGCTCGTTTCTCTGCATCCTTGAACTCACTGTCACTGATTTCTACAAATCCAGAAGTTAAGAAGCCCCAAGTTTGCTGTGCAATATTCATTCCATAGAGATTTCCCAGTACCAGGAAAAGCGGAGAGCAAGGGAATTAATTAGTCTCATTAGGCACCAATCAAATAATGCCATTAACTTCTCATGTAATAGGCTGGGACTTAATCACAGGCTGTGACTGACCATTAGTAAGTACGATGGTGTTTGGATTTCACGAAGCTGGCCTTTTCTATGAAGAGGTCATACTAATGACACACAGGCGGCACGCTGGCCTGTGGGTCCCTTCACGCCCAGCAGCTGTGACTCAGACCTGGCTCTTTGAGGTGCAGGATACAAGCAACTCACAGTCGTAAGCAGGGTCCGTGGTTGCCGGAGATGCAAGGCTGGCTGAGGGAGCGGGAGGAGGGGCGCGGGCGGCTGTCCCCGTGCAGGTCGGGTACCGGCGCTCCCGTCCCTTCCCCTCTTCCTCCTGCATCTCCTCCTGCCCCTGGTTTTTCCTCGGGGTCTCAAGCCCCTGCACCCCCAGCTCGTCAGGGCAGGGTGACATGCCGAGCACGCCGGAAACAGTGCTGCAGATAAAATTCTGTGGCGTTGACTTTAGAATGTTCCCCAGTGTTTGTAAAAGGTTCACGTGGTTCAAGGAGCAGCTACAAAACAGGAACAAATCCTCCTGTAATTAGTTTGGAGGGAAAAATCATATGTTGTCGGTTCTAGTGAAATTTTCTCAAGGACTCAGAGAGATCTGACAAGTGCTCTGTCCTCCCACGGCCCGAGGGTGGGAGCATGTGACAGTCGGATGTCAAACATCTCGTAAGCGCCTACTACAGGCATATAAGCATGGTCCTCTGTGCTTCAAACAGACATCTTCACCGAACCGAACCGCCTCTCCAACCCTACACTGCTCGTGACCATTTCATGGGCGAGAAAACCCAGGTGCGGAAAAGTAAGGCTTCCTCAGGTGTCACGGCTGCTAAGCGGTGGAGCCGAGACTTAAATCTTGGCAGCCTGTCACTGGACCCCGAACCTTCCACTGCGCTGTCCAGCGTCCCGGCGGAAATGCATCCACGAGGTCTCCTCCGTGTCGAAGACGGACCGAGTTTTACCGAAGCCTCTTGAATG
>CM053517.1:2060071-2095420 GCA_028627145.1 Eidolon dupreanum
GGGGCGCACGTCTGAGCCGCCGAGCGCCGCGGGCGAGTGCGCGCGTCACGGAACCGTGGCCGCCAGCCTGCAGATGAATGCCGCGCCTCTGCTCTCGGGACGGACAGGAGCACTGCGGCGGGGGCGACGGGTGGGTGGCAGGGCGCGCCGGCGCGGGAGCCCAACGCCTGGGACACTCGCTCCCGAGGCCACAGCGCTGCCCGAAAGGTCTAAGGATTTCGCCCACCGTCTCCATACCCTCGTCTTCGCACGGGACCTTTCACAGCTGTTTGGACAGTAATCCTAGACTCTCCCTGTCACAGAGTGACACCCCCAGGACCACCCACGAGAATGGAAACGGAGCGGCACCATCACCCCCACTTACGGCGAGGGGGGCGTGGGGGAAGCAGACAGGCAGCGCCAGGAGCGGAGGTGCCCGGGGTCACGAGCCCGAGCCAGCATCCGATGACACGTGCCTTACTCAGCGCCACCCTTCGCTGTGTCATCGAAGATGGCAGCCGCTTAGTCACCTCTTCCCACAAGCCCCTGCCCAGCACCTGCTGCCACGCGCTAGACTGGGCCTGCAGAATCCATCACGAACAAGGTGGGAGACTGGCAGGGAGGGGCAGATGCTTAACCCTCTGCACCCCAACACTTTCCCAGCCCTAGTCCTGAAGTTGAGGAGTCGGGGTCAGAGCATATTTTAAAAAATGGGTGGAATATTATTTCCGAAGCTTATTGGAATTCTCCCTTGCCTGAACCTTGTTATAGCTTAGGGCCCTGGGTGGGGGGACACACCTGTATCTGTTACAATTTGCATCCCTGGACTAGCACCTGACTCTGGCCAATCTTACTCCTCCTTCGACCTTCGCAAACAGAAGCACAATTTTTGAAAACCGACATGTAGAAGAGTTGAAAGCAAACAAGTTCTGCCCCCACCCCCTACCTGGCTACAGCCTCGTGAAATCACTGATTGTTTAATAGCCTGCAGCAGCCAGCAGGAAGAGAAGGCTGGAATTGTGCTCAGCAAATGCAGGAATGAAGCACATTCTCTGTGAGCGTTTCCATGGCGACAGTGATAACAGCTTATATTTATAGACCCTCTATCTCTAAGGAGCTCAAAGCACTTTACAGACACATTATCTTCTTGAGAGAGAGAGAGAGAAGAGAGAAAGGGAGGGAGGGAGGGAGACAGAGTGGGGGAGAGAAGGGGGGAAGGGGAAAGAGGAGGAGGGGGGAGGAGGGAGGGGCAGAGTGAGGGTGAGCTTGAGCCGGGAGGTGGCAGGGAGACAGGACATGATGTGCTGTTATGCACACTTTGCAGATGGCACAGAGTGAGGAAGTCGGTGACTCAAGGTGGCATGGTAAGCCAGCGATAGCCGGCGGACTGGATGGACCCAAGGACCCCGGAGCCCCTGGAAGCCCAGCCGCTGGCCTTGGCCAGACATCAGGGCTGAGCCACCGTCTCCCGGTCATGCAGTTCTCTTCAGTGCCACCTGGGTGACCATGTAACCCCGGAGACGTCCAAGGCGGTTTGGCTCAACTACTGCTGACATGAAACGCGGGGACGATTCTTCCATGGAGATTTGGGGATACTGTCCAAAGTCCTTAGAGCCAGGCAGCCACCAAACAGTGCCAGACAGCGTCCCCAGGAGCAAGAGGGTTCGACGTCCCGGGCTGCATGCCCCTGTGGAGACAGTTCTTTAGCTGGAGCCTGTGTCGCAGTGTCCCCAGGGTCACAGTGTCCCCAAGACCTTGGGAAGAACACTTCTGGGCACTCCCCTGAGACACACGTCTGCTCCTTAAGACATGTGATGTGACTCAGAGTTATCTGAAGGCTGTGGCCTATGAAACTGAAGATGAGTTTTGAGAAAACCAGACCTGCCCTTCTCCCTACAAAACACTCGGTCTGAGAAGAGCCAGCATCATCTGGCAGAGGCTGAAACTCGGGGGCGGGCTCAACTGGCCCCCGAAGCCCCTGACCCTGGAGCCGCTTCTGTCCCCTTCCTCTTCTCATCGGAGTTTGCCAACCCTGGTCCCCACTTCTTGCCCTCATGGCCCTTCCGTTTCCCCACTCTCACTTCCCTTTTGGAAAACAGGATCTTTTTCTTCTTTTAAAAAGAGCTACCATCTGCAGAGCATTCAGCTAGCCCAGCTGGCCGTCCCCATGGCAACCCTGAGAGATGCAGTCCGCCTCCTGCAATCTGCCAGCCCCTGCAGCCCGGGGCCTCGGGCTCAAGCCAAGGTGAACGCCCTACCTGCCCTCAGCCTGTCTAGGCTTCGGGCACCCAAGGTTAAGGGGTCCACAGTTTGTGAGCCCCGGGAGAGATGAAATGGTTGATTTACAAATAGGTTTCTGATCCCCAGAATGAAAATGACTAAAACGAAGCACACTCTGAAGAAGAAAGGAAAGGTTGGCTGAGGAGGCACAGCGCAGGCGCCATCGGCCCCGGGGTCACCCTCTGGGAGACTGAGTGGGACCTTCCCTGTCAGCCCAGGGTGCGTCCTCACACTGAATTTCCTCCCATTTCTCCCACGAGACAGAGTGGCCCCCCGGGAGGAAGGCCCTGGCATCTGCCTCCCTGGCCCCAGCCCTGTGCCCGGGACAGGCTCCATGTCCTCAGTTTCCCCGCCTGCCCCGTGGGCCTCTTCCCACGCCTGGGTACCGCGCTCTCTGCCCGAGCCCACGCGGCCTCCGCCCCTCCCGACACGGCACCGACCACTTGCCAGGGCGGCTCCTATGCGCACCTGAGCCTCCAGACGCCGTCGGAGGTATCTTTGGTCCATAGAGAACGTTACCCAAAAGTTTACTTTTTGGATGAAAACTCGTCTTCTGCTCATTAAAGTTAAAATTAGAAGAACGATTCATTTTAGTTCAGCTCACAGATATAACTATTTCATGTTTCAGTCTAGTAGGACTTCCTGGTCGCTTCTGCAGGGCCTCTGAGTAGTTAATTACCTCCAAACATTTTAAGCTGTGGTCACAGGTTTCACACATACATACCTACACACAACACACGTACGCACGTATGCATGTAGACATGTGAACTAACAGCCGTCCAGAGCCATCAACACTTAGTACACTGAAGCCCTTGATCCATAGATATCGGGCCCCGAGTTCCCGTTTGTGTCCCAACGAACTTAGGAAAATTCACCTTAGAACCAGAAAGCTCCACATCAGTCCCTCGACCATATTTTAAATCGGCATTTCAAGGCGATCGCTCTAATCAGCTCGATTCTCTTACAATTTAAAGACCATGATACCGCGAATATACATACACGATTTTCTCCTTGACGCAGGACTGTCAACACTGCGGCCTGGCTCTCTCCAGCCTCCCCAGCAGTCACTCCGTCTTCCTTGTCATCAGACACCCAGCCCCCAGGTGGAGGAGAAGGCGCCATCCCGGCGGCTCGCGGGCAGGCCGTCGGCAGAACGCGGCCTTGCTGGTGGCCACGACGGGCCGACAGGGCCTCTTTAACGCACATGGAGACGCGGGCTTTCGTGTGGGAGAGTTTCCTCTCCGAGGTCCCTTGCCATTTGATCTGATTCCTTCTCCCTCAGGGAAGCCTGCGCCCCGTCTGCCGCTCCCTTGACTGCAATCTATGCTTCCTTGGCACCCCAAGGTTCGTGAAGATATTTACAGGGAACTCAAACTGGGTGGAATTCTCGGCTTCGTGGCCGCCATGCCCGAGCTGACGACAGGTGCGCTGGGCCTTGGCGGGGCGTGGCTCTTGGGCACTGTCTCGGGGTCACGGCTCGGGGCTGTCGAACGCGACATTCCGCGGAACGCGGTCTGGCTGGACACTGCCCGCCGCGAGCCCGCTGAGCGTAGGGCGGGCTGCGTGCTCAGAGCTGTGAGCCCGGAAGACGGCGCACGGCATGGCGCAGGACAGGAGCCACTGTCACCGAAGACCCGGGGAGCGCACCGGCAGCTGAGCCCGGCCTGTCGCGATGAGGGAGTTTCCGGGGCGTTTCCACAAGAAGCTGCTGGAAAGGGTTTAGGGAAGGGTGGGGTTGGCTTGTCGTAGGTGACCGGGGTGGGGTTTACGGAAGCAGGGCTTTGCTCCAACCCCAGGTAGCCGGAAGCAGAGGCCATCCTGTGGCTGGGGAGGCTCCAGGGATGTCACCAGGAAAGAAAGGTCACCTGGGGGCGGGACAGTGCTGCCGCTTTGCCTGTTCAGCCACCGCTCGCTCGCTGCTCTGGTTCCAGCCCTGTGCTGTCATCGTCACCGAGCGCCCTGCTCTGTGCTTGTGTGAAATTGTTCCTTTTCAGCAGAACGCCAAGACCCGGCCGTGCGTGGGGGCCGGGCGCGGGGACACGCCAGGGCTCAGCGGCGGGGCCCAGGGCCTCGGGCGGCAGCCGCGGCCTCCACACCGACAGACCGCCCGCCGCCGTCCGGCCCGCACCGGCCAGCGGAGCAGCACCCCGCGCCCTGGGGTCTGGCAGCAGGCGGGTGCCCAGCGCCAGGCGGCCAGCTGCCCGGCGAGCCCGCGGCCCTCCCGCGTGGGCTCAGCCCCGCCGGCCCCAGCTCGGCCCTGCTCCTCCGCCCCTGGCCGCCGGTGCGACCAGGCTCTCGGCTCCCCGCTGCGTACGTGCCAAAAATATTCCTGCAACTGGAGTTTGATTTGGAAAATGTTTTACAAATTGCGTGTCTTGGGAGAATATTTAAATTTCCCCAATGAAAGCACGATGCGCTCGTCTCCGGGATGGCAGCTCCCGAGGCTTTGGGAGTGAGATCGGAGCTGGTTATTCCCGGCCCTCGGCTTCACCCCGGCCCTCCGTCTGGGCCTTTAAAACTGGCCACACACTTGGACTGTACAGAAATTCTGACCCAGGGAACCTATTAATTCCCCAAGGCCTTTCCCGGGAGGGGTGGGAGGTGGGGGCGGGGAATGGGACTGGGGAGTGGGGGTGGGGATGGGGATGGGCTCCAGAGCCTAATCATTGTATCAAATCGTTGTATCACTTGCTCTCTGTCGTCCTATTTTACAGTACTAGCCATGCGGAATCACTTAGAAACATGTAACATTTGTAGAAATACTCAAGTATATAGAAACAAAGAAGGGATATATAGCTACATATACAATTCTCTGTGTCACCTTCTACACGTATACGTGTATAATTATGCATATATTTTTTTCTTTCTCATATAACTGGTGTTGTGACTGTCAGTAATGACGATGACCTTTGGGAACGCTCGTTAAACCTCCAGAATAAAGGAGCCTTTGATTACTCCTTGGCTTTTGAATTAAATTGCAGGATATCTTAACCAACCAACCAATCAGCCAAACAACTAACCACATTCCTTGGCAGGACTGCTGGAATGAACCAGTAAATTATGACAAGTGGAAAAATAGGTAAGATTTATAGGTTGTTTTATTGTTGGTGGACATTGGCCTCTTGTAGACTCAAGTTTTAACTTTTATATGAACATGCCCAGGGCAAAGTACAGAATCCAAGTGTGACAGGACACTGCGATAGAGGAACATTAACTGTTCGGGAGGCAGGGGACCAGAATCCCAGTGTCACCTTGGCTATTAAATGGTAACCTCAGCGGAACATGCAAATAAAAATATCTGGATCTCAGTTTTTATAAAATGAGAGGAATTATCCTGGCTGCTTTGGTAGGTTCCTTACAGCTTAAATATTCTAGATTTTAAAAGGCGCAGATGCCTTGAGTCAGTCATTTCATACGGGAAGCTCAAAGAAAATAATAACGCCAGAATTAATGCGTGCTGCCACCAGGTGAGGGTGATGCTTTGATTATAAGTCATGTGCTCCAAATGGCAGGCTTATGCCATACCTGTGTTGTATCTGAAACATGTTACACTCCCACCTTTCGCCTCCTTTAAAACAAATATTTGTTTAAACATTAAGCTTGGCCATTGTCACATACTTGCTGGCCAAAGTCATAATCTGCTCATGATCTGATTTTACCTATTGCCTATGCATACTTTTTGGCCTGGCAGATTGGGCTGGGGTCCTGCTAATAATAACATGATATAATAATAATAATAATAATAATAATAATAATCCATGTAACTAAGATCGCAAAATAAAACCCTGTCCAACCAGAAAAGAGTAAAAAAATCCTAGCTTAATTCAATGTTCACCAGAAATGTAAACATCACAGAGAGATGTTTTTGGATAAGGAAATTTTAGGTAGTTTTCTTAGTGACATCTTGTACTTTAAAAGCCTGCCTAGAAAGTGCACTATTTTAACAATGCACTATCTGAAATTATTGTTTATTTTTATTTATATGTACTATACGTTAAATAAAATAAAAATCAAGTTCATGAGGTTGTTCAATACTATAAAAGGGTTCCAGGAGAGACGACCCTTACTATAAGTTTGGTTTGAGGGCCCAAAACTTAATCCTATGACCTTCAATAGCAAGGCCACAACCATGACATGTGGCAGCTGGAGACGAGAAGGACACAAGGAAACGTTCAGAGGACAGAGTGGCACTCAGACCTCCCTGAGCACCAAGGTCTGCCCTAGGCGCACACAGCACGGTACTGACTTTGGCAACGGGCCTGCCCTAGGCGCACACAGCGCGGTACTGACTTTGGCAACGGGTCTGCCTTGGCACACCAGGGAAGTTAGCTGAAGCTGAAGCCTGACAGATAACGCCGCCCAGGCCTCTGCTTCTCCCCTCGCTTGGGCTGCGACCTGCTGGAGCCGAGCGTGGCAGAACCTCTTGGCCTCCTCTGTGGCTCAGCCCCTGGGCAGCCCCGGCTGGGAGAGACAGCCCGCCAGAGCGAACCGCTCCTCCCAGCTTCACACAGCCACAGGTACCCGGTCTGTTTAGGGAAGATTAAACTTCTATTTACTCTACCAAGTGTGTTCCGCGGTGTTCTGTCTACAGACATATGGATGCCTGGTCAGTTCAGTTAGGTGGGGAAAAAAAATAATAATATAAAAAAAGAAACGAGTTGCAGAAACAGGAGGAACATTTGAGTACCTGCTTGGTCAGCTCGGGGCACAGCCTGCCCACCCGTGCACGCGGTGGCGGTTACAGGCCAGAGGGGAGGACAGAAGGGACGAGAACGCCTGCGAGGCCTAAGCCGGCCGGAGCTCTGGCAGGTAATGAGACGGCCAGCACAGAAGGCGTCGTCGAAGCCAGCCAGGGCTTCTGGGCAAGGAAGTGTGGACGCTGAGCCCCAGGAGCGCCTAAGATTTAGATTAGAAATATCGCAAAAAAGAAAAAAAAAAGAAAAAGAAAAATACAGTTGGGAAAAAAAGAAGAAAATAAGCAGTGGTGAGTAGGACTCGAACGGAGAGAGGGGTCGAGGACAGTCACGGAGGCGAGGGTGCGGCCCTGAGCAGGAGACACTGGAGCAGGGACGGGGTAGGAAATGCACATTCTGGAGAGAGGCAGGGACCGGCCAGGGCCGGGGAGCGGGGCCATACTGTGAAGTAACTCAGTCAGTGCCAGGCTCCGGGGCACGGGCTTCCCACGCAGACTGCTGGGGACCCCTGGGAATTCCCGAGCAGGGAGCCGGACGAGGAAAACCAGTGTTTCTGTAGCATTAACTCGGTGATATTTTTCAGGCCGCCTGAAGTCCAAGAGATCGATTCTGCTTTCAGAAATCCTTTCTTCTCTCCAAACATGAGCGGCCTGCCTTTCTGTGAAATGGGGAGAATTTGATCACCTTACTATGATATTAATTGACTTTTCTCAAATACTTTTCTTAGCACAATTTTCTCCAAAGGTTTGACTTCCCGTAAGATAATACGCTGTACAACATTCAAAATTAATGGGACAATTAAGTGGTGATTATTTTCTGATTAAAACTCTAGTTCACTTTGCGAATGTTGCAAGGAAGGGGTCCAGCTAGGGACAGTGCTGGGGACACCTTCCCTAAGAGTTCCTCCGAGGGGGCGCCCGTTGACAGAGCACATCCGCGTCTGTTATCTCAGCTGATCCTAGAACTTCATTTGATAGGCAAGAGAACTGACAGGTACAGAGGTAACGAACGCTACTTGAGTGTACACACCTAGAAAGAGGTGAAGCTGGGCCGTTATTTAAGGAAAGCAGTTTACATTTATCGAAATTGAACGAAGAACATTTATGGAATTATAATCTAGTAGAAAAACATGGTTTAATTTTTAAATATCAAATGCAGAGAATTGCTGAAGGACACAATTTTTGGTGGGGAGCGAGCTCCCCCAAATACTCTTTGAAGTCTGATCTCTTTTTTTTCCTCTTTTTTTTTTTTTCTTTTTTCTGATAATGGCTGAAATACAATTTCTTCCAGGCATTTTACAAATCTCAGCACCCATAATACTACCAATGGCTATTATATTTTCCTGGCCTATTGCGAATCCCGCCGCTGATAGAATGCTAACATTCACGAGGGCTCGCGGCCTGCGAGGCGCTGTGGTAAGCACGTTTCCTGTATCGCTTCATTTATTTCCATCAAAGACCCTGTAAGGAAGGTGTTCCTATGATCATTATCTCCATTTTACAGGGCGGAGGAGACGGGCTTAGCAAGAGAGGGCAGAACCGTGCCTGGGCTGACACGGCTAAGCGGACGGAGGCCAGCGCCGCCTTGCTGGAGAAGGAAGCCTCGGCCAGCCCCCCGGTCCCGTATCCTGGGAGGCTCCTGGCCCCTCTGCCAGGAGCCAGGCAGTGTCCTGTTGTTCTTGAGTGCCTTCATCTCCGGTCACTGACGAGCCCGGAGTCGCTCAGCCAGCAACCAGTCCTCAGGGGAAAGTTGGTATTTCACTCGGCCTGTTTTGTGTGTTTTTTTGTCCTTTTTTCTTTGCCAGCATAAGTTAGTGCCAACAGAAGATCATCGGATTGCGAAACCAATGTCATGGAGCTGCTATAGGAAGATACCGTCGGTTTAACGCGCTGTGCTCGGCTCCTGGCACCTGAAAACCTTCAAACACGATGCAGCCTGCGGGTACCTGAGTCAGGTGCTCATCCCGTGAGATCTCATGTGTCCGGGGAGGGAGGTGGAACGGAGATGACATTCTCGAAGTCTCTCCAAGGCCACAAACCGAGGCTGAGCAGGAAGTCGCCCTTGCCAGCCTTACCTCTGTGACAGACGTGCAAGAGCTGCGGGCTTGTCCCCGGGGAGGGTCTGAAAGGAAACCGCCACCAAACTCTGCGACAGACACAGGCCGCGGGAAAACTAGCTGACTGCACAGCTTCTGGGGGCAGACTCCTCGCCGCAGCTTAAATGACGAAACAGCTCTATGCCTCAGATCCCTGAGCTGCGAGGCGGGCGGACGGCAGGTGAGTGCTGCTTTGAGAGGATGGTGGGACAGTGCCGGAAAGGTGCTGAGCCAGGCGGCACGGCACGCGACCACCCAGTGCAGGGCACGTGTGCGCACAAGCCACCCGTGGAGACCGGCCTCTTCTGGCCTCAGCTGTGGGTTCCCCAGGAGGAGGGAGAAAGCCACGAGGAAGAGCAAGGCGTCCTGCTGCCGTGGGGGAGGCGCGACAGTGCCAGCGAGCGCCTGCGCTGTGGCTGGGACACGTTCCGGTCAGGTGAGTCGTGCGCTTCTGTGCCCGTTCGCAAGTGAAAATGCGAGCATTCGGGTCCTTTGCTCAAGGTCAGACGGGGAAACCATGACTTTAACGTCGTCTGTCTGACGTTCAAGGTCTCCACCGCACGGCGTCGCGTCCCAGGCACACGTGTTTCAGACGTGAGGCTTGGAGAGACGACACCGCCGTGAGCTAGCGGCTCAGCGTGACCGAGCTCCACTGCCACCCGCTCTCCTCGGCCTGGGAACCTCAACCGCCAGACGTGGAAGTCCACGGGCCCTCCCTGGGTGCCGGGGGCACGGGGCGGCGGGGACCGGGACAGCGTGGCAAGCGCACGTCCACGCGTGGGCCGCTGCCGGCCGCTGCTCCACTCTAGCCCGCTTCAGCCGTAAGTGGACGTGGGGCAGAGCTCGGGATCTTCCCAAAGATGAATATTTAAGTTATTATGTGAAATTACATTTAAAAATTTAAATCACTTTGACATAAATGTAGATTCACACGTAATTCTAAGAAATAATACAGAAAGGTCTCTTGTATCCTTTACCCAGTTTCCCCCACTGGTAACGTCATGCGATGTTATAACCAGGATATTGACACAGTGGGGTCAGAGAACATTCCATCACCGCAGGAGCCCACACACTCCCCCCCTCCACCCCCTACCTCCTCAACCCTCCCAACCACTAATCTGTTCTCCATTCCTACAATTTTGATTTTTCTAGAATGTTATACAAAGGGAATCATACCATATAGGGAGACTGGCTTTTTTCATCAGCATGATTATCTGGAGATTTATCCAGATGGTTCATTCTATCAAAGGTTGGTTCCTTTTTATTGCTGAGTTAGTATTGAGTGTCCCGTGGTTTAGCAGTTCATCCACTGAAGGATATCTGGGCTTCTAGTTTGGGGCTTTTGTAAAACTACTTTAAACACTTTTGTACAGGTTTTTGTGGGAGCGTAAGTCTTCATTTCTCCAGGACAAATGCCCAAGAGGGCAATTGCCGGGTCGTGGGGTAGTTTCACGGTTAGTTTTTAAGTGACGGCCGAATGGTGGCTTTGGCATTTCCATTAGCAATGCACGAGGTGACCCAGTCTCCAGGTCTGCACAACCTCACCAGCACGGAGTGTCACTTTTTCACTTTGGTCATTCTTATAAGTCTGTAGTGATGTCCCCATGGTTTTAAATTGCATTTCCTTAGTGGCTAAAGATGCTGAACATCTTCGCATGTGCTCATTTGTCATTTGTATATCCTCTTTGGTGAAAAACCTGTTCATGTCTTTTGCCCATTTTCTAACTATATATATATATATATATATATATATATATATATATATATATATATATATATATATTACTCAGTTTCAAGACTTCTTTATTCCAGATACTAGTTTTGATCAGATGTGTGATCTGTAATATCTTCTCCCATCCCACAGTTTGTCATTTCATCCTTTTAATATGGCCTATAAAAACGCAATTTAAAAAAAAATTGATGAAGTCAATTTGTCAAGTTTTCCTTTTATGGATCATATGTTTATTATGAGATCTAAGAACTCTTTGCCAAGTCTTAGATCCTAAAGATTTTCTATGATTTTTAATAGTTTTATAGTTTTACGTTTAAGTCTGGGATCCAATTTGAGCTCATTTTTTGCCCAGGTACTCCAGTACCACCTGTTGAAAAGGCTATCATGCCTCCATGGAATTGTTTTTGTATTTTTATCAAAAATATATCAGGCACATGTCCATGGGTCTATTTCTGGATTCTCTATATGTCCCACTAATCGATGTGTTTATCGTTTCCCGATCCCATTTATTTAGGTCTTCGTCAATACCCTTCATCAACATACAAGTCCTAGACACATTTCATTAGATTCACACTCAGGTATTTCATTCTTTTTTTGAGCAAATGTAAATGATACTGTATTTTTAACTTTGATGTCCACGTGTTCATTGCTAGTATATAGATTTACAATTAATTTTTGGATATTTGTCTTGAATCCTGAGACCTTGCTGACCTCATGAATTCTAGCAGTTTTTTGTTTTGGTAGACTCCCCAAGAATTTCTGTGGTCACCATGTCATCTGCTAAGAGAGACCGTTTCAGTTCTTCCTTTCTGGTCTACGTGCCTTGTATTTCCTTTTCCTGCCGTTTCGCCCTGGCTGGAGTAATCAATACCGTGGTGAGTGAGTGTGGTGAGTCAGCACCCTTCCCTGATCCTGATTCAGTCTTTCACCTTCAGGTAGAATGTTAGCTGTAGTTTTTTACAGAGATTCTTGATGAAGTTGAGGAAGTTCTTCTCTATTAGTTCTTTTCTGAGAGGTTGTGTGTGTGTTTTTTTTAAATCATAGATAAGTGTTGAACTTTGTCAAATACTTTTTTTGCATCACTTGATGCGATCATATAATTTGTCTTTTTGCCTGTTCATATGATGGATTACATTGATTTTCAAATAACGAACCACCAGGCTTGCAACCCTAGAATAAAACCCACGTGGTCATAGTTTATAGTTCTTTTCATATGTTGCTAGATTCTATTTGCTAATGTTTTGTTAAGGATTTTTACATCTATATGCCTGAGGGGTAGTTGATATTTGTCTGCAGTATTTTTTTTTTATTGTCTTTGTCTAGTTTTGGTGTCAAGGTAACAATAGCTTCAGAAAAATCCACTGAGCAATGATCCCTCCTCTTCTATTTTCTGGAAGAGATTGTGTTGAATAGATCAGGTGTTAATTCTTTGAAACGTTGGCTACGATTCTCCAGTGATAACATTTGGGCTCGGAGATTTTTTTTTTTTTAAATTACCAGTTCAATTGCCTTAAGAGTTATAGAGCTCTGGGACTGCAAAGTTCCACAGATAGAAAACAGGCAGATAAAATTATTCAACTGCAAACAAGTGCTACTGACATGAGAAAGAAAGGTTTAGCTAACGAGTGGAGCCCTGAGTCATTTAGGCCTTGAAACTTAAATTTGAAATTTGGGGCTGGATTTCAAAATTGCTTGGGACTGATGACTCCCCCCAACTCCCTGTTGGATGGGAATGTCTGTCCCATCCTTGTATTTTGGGACCAGATAACTTGTTTTCTAGTTTTATGGGTCCACAGAGAGGAATTTTGCCCCAGGCTGGGTCATAAGTAGAGATCCCCATACCTGTTCAGATGATGAGATTTGGGACTTTTGCGTTGACAAGAATTTGGACTCTGAGTTGATTTGGTAATCGATCGAGACTTTTGAGGAGCCCAGGATATGGCACACGTATTCTGTACGTGGGACCGAGGTAGGCAAAACCATGCCCCCACCCCTCAAGATTTCCACATCCCCATCCCCAGAACTTGTGAATATATTATTTTGCATGGCAAAGAGGACTTTACATGAAGGATCTTGAGATGGAGAGGTGAGCCTGGATTCTCCCAGTGGGCCCACTAGAATGACAGGGTCCTTGTAAGTGTGTGTGTGTGTGTGTGTGTGTGAGAGAGAGAGAGAGAGAGAGAGAGAGAGAGAGAGAGAGGCGCAGGATGGTCAGCGTCAGGGTGATGTGATGTGAGGAAGACCTTGCCGACTTTGAGGATGGAAGGGATCCACAAGCCAAGGACCCAGGGCAGCCTCGAGAAGCTGGAAAAGGCACAGAAAGATTCCTCGCTGGGGCCTTTGACCTCGACATACCTTGGTTTTAGCCCAGTGAGACCCATTTCAAACTTCCAATCTCCGGAACTGTTAAGAGGACGAATTCGTATTGTTTTTAACTACAAAGTTTGTGATAATTTGTCATAGCAGCAACTGGAAATGAATACAAGTCCACACACTGAGAGGTTTTATTTTGATTACTGTATTTTTCGGTGCTAAAATACCCATTTGGGTCTTTTCAATATGTTCTATTACTTTGCTGACACTCTGTATTTCTTTGCCGAGCCTTCCTACTTTTAAAATTTGTTTCAAGCACGGTCACAATTGCTTAAAGCATTTTTATCACGGGCAGCTTTAAAATTTTGTCATACAAACCCAACATCTCTGTCATCTCTAACATCTGGTGTTGGAACCTATCGAATGCATTTTTTTATTCGGTTTGGAATCCTCCCGGTTTCTGGGGTGAGGAGTGACTTTTTGATGGGGACCTGGACGTTTCTGTCTTGTGTTCTGAAGCCCTGCATCTTATTTGAACCCACTCTTCTGCTGGCCTCTGTTGGCATGGCCCTGGCAGGAGAAGCGAGGCTGCCACCTTGCTGTGTCCAGGCAGGGGTGGGCGGCCAGGGCCACTGCTTGGCCCCCACTGACCCTCAGGGGGGAGAGGGCGGGAAGCGCCTCCCTACGGCTGGGGGGCTGGCAGTCCCCGCGGTGGGGTGTCCTCATCACACCAGGCAGTGGTGCAGGTTCTGACTCTCCCCCGGGCTTCCTCCAACACCTCCCCACTGGGCAGTGGGGGTGCACCCATTACTGCAGGACAGTCTCCCCATGTGGTGGTAGGTGAGGGCCGCCTGTCAGTCTTAGCGGATGCTGTCCTGGCTCTCACTGGGCCATCTCCGATGCTACGCCAGTGAGTGGTGGGTGCACCTCATTATCACCCTATGGCAAAAGCTGAGGTCCCCCTTGGCTTTGAAGTGGGGGTGGGGTGTGGCTTTTTCCTGTGGCGTTTGGCTGGCGTGGAGCGGTTATTGTCTAAATGTTTTCTGTCTTACTGGGCTGGCCTCTGGAGGAACAGGCTTTTCTTGGAGCTGTTTTTTTGCCAGCACTTGCTGGCCCTTCTAGCTTGCCAGCTTCTTTGTTTCAGGACTGGGTTACATGAGTCAAAACCAAACCAAACCAGACAAACGAGGAACTCACTGCTGTGTCGTTTCTCAGGTGTTTCGATCACTATCTAACCTTTTCGGGGTCTTCTGTTGTATACATAATGTCTCCGTTTTCTCCTTGTATTTAGTGTGACAAAAAGGAAAAAAAAGCATGTCTAATCTCACTTCCTGGAAGTTTACAATAAAATTAACACCTTTTTGAGGAAGGGGCGTCAAAGAGCAGTGACCTGTAGACCCTATGTGGCCCAGGGCTGTCAGTCTGTGATGTCTGTGTTCACAGAAGAGAATGGAAGGAATAGAAGTGTTTGCTGTGTGCACGACACCTGTGGGGGTGAGGTGTGGCGAGGGGAGGGGTGACAGAGAGAGAACCCTGGAGCTCGGAGTTCCCGGGGACGGCCCGGAAGCCAGGCCTCTTTGAAACGCAGACCATGGCAGGCCTCTCGGGGGACAGCCTGGCTTCTGAGAGGACCTCTTAGTACGGGAAAGACCCTGGGGGCCACTTTGCAGAAGGCGCTGCTTTGGAATTTTAAAAAAATTACCTACTTAAAAGAAGAATGTTTTTCTGCTTCGAAAATGAATACGGTTTTCTGTTGGGAAGTTAGAAAAACTCAGACAAGAAGAAAGAAGAAAACGGCACTTTCCTAACAGCCTTTGCCTGGGCCCACCGTTCGTAGTTGGGTGGGAATCTGTCCAGTCTTCTCACCTGCATATTCACCCATCCACGTAAACAAAAGTGTGGCTGTTCTTCCTGTGCACTTTTAACTTACCGCCCCCCCCCAACCCCGTCCACCCGACCCGGGGCCTTGAATTCTATCGTAAATGTATTCCCTGGTCACTGGATAATTTCGAAACTATGATTTTGATAACTTCACTGTTTTCAATTGTTTGAAATTTAGCAATAATTCTCATTTTGTTTATGGTTTCTCACTATTATAAATGGCGCCGTGATAAGAACACTTGACCACACACTTGTCTTACTAATTCCCAGAAGTCAGAATATGTAAACACGGGGTGTGTAAGACTGTTGATTGATACCATCGACTTGTTCTCCAGAAAGACTATCAATCATTGTTCTGGTAGGCAAGGGGAGTGTTATTTGAAAACTCGTCGCAAATCTAACAAGGATACAGGCATCTTACTCTCATCTAATCTCCATTTATTTTATTTCTAATTGATTCGACACCTCTTTCTTGCTTTTTAAGTGTTTTCTGGTAACTACCTTTAGTTGTTTGCACATTGTTTCCTGTTGTAATTTTCTTCATAATGGTTTATCTATTAGACGTGTTACAAGGATGTTTTCTAGTTTGTCACTGTCTTTTAATATGATCATTTTGTTTATGGTTCACAATTTCAAACCTGCTATTCCTTTACTTTATTCCTACCAAGGCTTTGTGCTTAGAAGGTCCTTCTCTACCCATCACAAACGACCCCAAATTTAACGGCTTAAAACAACAACGGTGTCACGTTGTCATTTTTGAAGGTCAGGGACTTGCGTGGGCTCAGCTCGCGATCCTTCCGCTCCGCCTGCTGTGGACGGAAGTCATTCAGTGTCATTCAGCTGGCTGACCAGGAGGGTCCAAGACGGTGCCACATGGCTGGAGCCTTGAGGGGACAACTGGAAGGCCACCCTCAGCAGGGACCGTCCACTAGTGCTTCCGTGAGGCCTGTCCCGTGTGGCGGCACTGGCGTCCTTAGAATTCTCACGTGACAGCTCAGGACGCCAGAGGCGAGAGTCCCAGCAGCCACGCAGGGCCTGTGCGATCTCTTGTGCCTCGGCCTTGGCCCTCAGCGGCGCCATCGGCCGGAGCGTGCCGACCTGCCCAGGCTCGGCGGGCTTCCTGGGAGACACGTCGTGGCCGTAGGTGGCCACAGCGTGGTCTCGCCACCGGGATCAGTTAAACGCACACGGACATCTCCTTCCAGCTTGCTTATGCGGTTGCTGCTGCTTCTCGTTCTTTCTTTCTTTTTACAAATATTAAATCCTTAATCCAGCCACAAAAATGTTTTCTATATCGACGTATAATGAGGTGTAAATTGGGTTATTTCTCCCTAATCAGTGATTTCACTACAACCTTTTCTTGAGTGACATCTCTTCACGGAGGGCTGCTAACGTTGACAGACCCCAGGGCTTGCGTGCATATCTGTTAATGGAGGAAGAACACCCTTCGATTTTCTCCTGACGTTTCGAGCACTCTTCTCTCTAACATAAGGGGACCCCCTCCCAGCAAGTCAAGCCTTATCGTCTGCAAAGCGCCAGCTGCCCCACTGCTGGGCCGGCCGGCGCCTCTCTGGAAGGGCTCCATCGCTCAGCGGCTCTGTGACCCCAGCCCGGTTGCTGACCCAGCTCGGAGCGGTTCCTGTTTTTCAGTGGACTTTTCACAGGAGCAGAGACTCCCGCCCTGCAGCTCGCCATGCGCCTCGGGCTGCTGCCCGGTGTGTCCGACGTGGCTTGGCTGCTGTGATTCCCAGTGTGATTCCCAGTGTCTGAGGAAGACTGCTTCTGAGCGGAAGTAACCTGACGTTTCTAGTGGGAGAAGAATGACTCACTTTTATCGGTGTACTTAGTTCAGCCAAGTCAGGAGGGAACTCGAGTGCCAGGTGGCCGTTTCCCCCGCCCTCCCTGCTACCTGGAGTCCAGTCTAATGCTGGCTCCACCCAGCACTCCTCCCCCTCCCCCTCCCCCTCCCCAGGGACCCGCTGGCCTGCCTGCAGCTTCTCACCCACATCTCTGCTCCCCCTCCCTACCATACAGATGCACGGAGCTAAGCCCTCCCAAGACTGGACTCTTCTGTTCGGTCATCCATCTCATTGATAACCACCCACGTGGTTGCTGCTGTCGCCATGGCAACCCATCCACGGCTACCTCCCATATCCTGCTACCTTTACTAGCTTGTCCTGTTGTATTCCGCCCAACAGTTTGGTGAGGTGGCTACTATCATTCCCATTTCAGAGATAAGTGGATGGTGGCTTAGAGGTGTTGACTTACTCAAGCCAAGTGGTAGGTGGGAGTAGGAATTTTAACCCTAGTAGTCTGCTTTGCTTTTAAACCCCGTATGACACTTCCTCATCTCAGTCCCCAGGTCCTAACTGTGGATCGGCCACACACAGCTGATGCCACGCACCACAGGCGGACACCTGCCCGAGGACATCTAATCCGGCCTCGCAGGGACAGCTGAAACTCAGTCCCCTTGAAGGTTTGCTTACGTCATCCCTCTGCTTCGAGCCAAGCCCTGCTAAGAGGAAGGAGCCTCGGTCCCTTCGACAAGGCACAGCAGAGGAGACCGTGCTTTGTTAGCCAGCCAGCCCTTTGCAAACTCCGGGCTATTTTCTGTGGGTGGCGGGGGGCGCTCTGTATAACTTAACTCTGTACCTCCATGACTTGCTTCTCTTCCAGACTCGTCCAGAAGAAGTTGACTTCTGTGGCTGGAACCAGAACACACTCAGCCCTCTCAGCGGAAAAGCAGAGAAGAGATTTCCCGACGTGGGCAGAGGTGGTGTTGGCTGCCAAGGATGCTGCGGGCTCCTTTGCATTGGCAGTGGGTGGAAGCCCGTGGCTGGTGGGAGGTGTGCTTTAGGGCGAGGGAGCACTCGGTGGGGAGGACACCCCTCTGGCCCTTCTGAGAACGCCAAGACGGAGACCCGAGCTTGCAGCACCCATGGGCCCTGCCAGACCCCAGAGCACGAATGCAGGAGACGGGCCGACCTACGGTTAAGCGAAGCGGCAACTTGACCGTCCAATTTTATGCTGAATATAAACCTCAGAGAGGAAAATTTATAGCCACATGTCTTCAGGACCAAACAGATTTTTGACTTATTTCTCTTTGTAAATTTATATATATATATATATATATATATATATATGTATATGTATATTTATATTTATATTTATATTTATATTTATATTTATATTTATATTTATATTTATATTTATATTTTTCCCAAGAAATTAGAAAATTTTAAGTTTTTCCAGAAAAACCTTTACAAAAATCCCCAGCAGAATCTCCACTGAAGGTGTGAATTATAGTTTTTGTCCATGAGGACAAGTGTTGGATTCTCCAGGGGGAGGCACTGGTTGATTTCGTTAGAGACTGAAACAGAGGCCAGCCGTCGCCGCTTCAGCCTTGATGTCTGTCGGGAAGCGGGACGTGCACACCACCTGGAGGAGGCGCTGCAGAAGGTGACCGGCGAGCCTGCTCTCCCGCTCTGCACACGGAAGGCTTCGGGTCAGCCGTGCTGCTGTTTCGGCCTGCACAGGTAAGGATGGTCGAGCTGTTCTGAGTAAGTGTCTCGGGGAGGGCTTTGCCTCTTCGACCAAGTGGCCGCGGTGAGTAAGCAGGACTCTTACAACAGTTTGATTCACCTAAGCATCAAATTGGGATTTTACTCACTCCTTCCTGAGACAGGTGAGTGGGGCCCGCCTTCTCCCTCAGACACTGCCGGTTGCCCAACAGGGAGCTACTTCCTCCTTTCCACCCTCCTGGCAAACTTCTCGTTCCGAGGGCCCTCCCCTTAGGGGTTACGTTCCTTTTGCGAACTTGGGCTTCGCCCAAACCCAGAGAGTGACTCTTCTTCGGCCCAGGCCATTGCGGTGGCCTGGCCTGGCCTAGGGCTTGTTTAAGCATGGGTGGGTTGCGTCGATTCTGGCCAACGAGACACGGGGGGCGTGTGATGGAGGGATAGAGACTGTTGACAGCATGCGAGGCCCGAGCTGACCTTGGGGCTGTGGGAGAAAGCTGGAGGACAGTTGAGTTCCATACGTGACGTCTAAGTCCACGGCCTCACCTCTGAAACTGTCCTACCTTACGGATGGGAAATTCAGACACCCTTATATTCAAGCCACCTGTAGTTACCTCATCTCTCCTCTGCTGACCAAAGCGTATTACTCAGCACGTGTCTGGAAAGGGGACGTTGATGGCTGGGGAAGCCAAGCAAAGCTCCTTCGTCTCCCACGTGGGACGAGAAAGGAGGCGGCCGCGTCTGACGGGCAGTTCCGGCCAGGCCGGTCTGTCTCTGCTAACAGTCCGCGGAGATCTGGTGCTTAAGGTGGAGCTGGTTCAAGAAGAAAACAGGAAGAAGCAGGGAAGAGTCTTCTCCCGTCGGCCAGGAGGCAGAAGTCATCGCCAGTGCCTTCCGCGCCCCAAGAGGAGATTCCAGCCACGTGAGCGCTACCTGCTTGTGGCTATTTTTGCACAAGCGGGATTTCAAAGCGTGACCCTCGTCTGGCCGAGCGAAGACGGAGGTGTGATCTAGCAAGGATGGAGAGCAGGTGGAGCGGGGCGGGTGGGGCAGGCTGAGAAGCATGCACCGGTCACCAGGGAGCGAGGGGAGATCCTGTGTCGGAGTCTCCAACAGGAATGCAGCCATCGGTCTGACACGCGCGTCAGCACGGGGCACGTGCCAGGCACTGCGTGTGGCACTCGAGGAGCACACGAGCTCTCCGCTCACAGGTGACACACGGCCTCGGCGCAGCCCGGCTGTCACGTAACCACCCCAGCCCCATTGCCTGTCGGTCCCAATGTCAGGGCTCTGCTGGTTCGGACGTGTCCTCCCGCTACTAAGTGATGGCATTGCTGGAGTATGTCAGCGTGCGCACGCGGCTGCCCTTACACGCATCCCATGTGATTTCCTTGTTTTCGGGATGAAGAAACGCGGTCAGCAGCAGTCTGTGGAGAGTCAGCGAGCGCCTGCTGTGCGGGCCCTGCAGGGGAATGAGCTAGGCACCCCCAGGAAACCGCGGCTCGGCCGCCGCCGTGGGATTTGCATGCTGGAGGTCAGAGCAAGCGACAGGCAGCACTCGGACGCGCAGATGATAAGCGCTGGGCACGGGGCTAATTCCGTTCAACACACATGCTGCCACGTGTCGGTCAGGCCCTCGGACACCGCAGTGAAGGAGTTCAACTCCCTCCCTTCCGGGAGCTAACCGTGAGAGACCGATGGCACGGTAACCTCGACTGACACTTACCGAGCACTCCTCGTCACTAAACACTTCCACGTGCTTTACGCGCAAGAGCTCAGTTGTTGGCTAACTCGGCTCCACGAGACGGAGACTAAAACATTATCCCCGTTTTACAGATAAGGAGACTGAGGCATCCAGTAACTCCCCCAAGATCACTCAGGTACGCTAGGTAAGAGATGAATAAAGAATCTAACTATTTATTAATTTCGTAATAAATCTGGTATGCAAAAACTAGGCTCTCCAGGCAGACGAGATACGGCAACCAATGGACCGCTAGCCCGCCGTGGGACACGTCCCCGCTAGCAACCACGCGGCCCCACTGGTGGCACCGGCAGACGGCTGTGCCTGTCACTGCTGGAAACAGAGAACTCAGAAGCGAGGGAAGAACCTGTGGAGCAGCAGCTTCCACGTGTCCACGTGCGCCGGGCTGAGGTCCACTGAGGACATTGGGTTCTGGGACGCCTGCAGTTAGAATCCCCTGGAAAATTACACCCGAACCAGGAGGTAAATCTCCTTAATTACGTAATCTAGGTAATCTAGTCGAGGCCATGCCAGCAGCCAGTGAGCCACAGGAGGGCTGCTTGGCCCCAGGCTTCGGCTTGGCCTCCCCCGGACCTGCAGGGAGGCTGAGGAGTGTGGAGAAGGCGTTTCCTGGTCTGCCTCTCGCTCCCCAGAGGGACACAATGCATTCCCTCTGCCGGGCAGGTCCTCCATTTAAACCCGACATAGACATTAGCAGTCTTTCCTTGAGGTGGCTGCGATATTGGGATCTATAGTAGGAAACGCCCTGCATCTGTGTTTGGCCTTCACCCCCTTCCTGGCCAGAGTTCTTAAACCCTGGGCTTTTCCTGAGTGATGGGAGCGATAAAGATGAAAGAATCTTTTGTTATTCATGACCAGCCTCTTTCAGCCACACCTGAGTTTGTGAATGAGGCCAGGTTTGGAAAGTCCTTGGATAAGCACACAATGGGGGCTGACTGCCAAGGGATCCAGCCTAGAGGTTAGAGGGTTGGAACTTCCAGCCTCCTCCCCTCTCTGCAGAGAAGAGGGAGAAGAGGGGGACTGGGGGTGCAATGACTCGCTGCAGCTGACTTAATCAACCCTACGAGTGAGCATCTTAAACACCCCTGGGTGTGGATTCCGAGAGCTTCCAGGTTGGCAGACGAGGACAGGGACCCTGTATGTCTCTTCACATGCTGCTCATGTGTAGCCTTCAGCACCCTGTGTAATAAGTCGGTCATAGGGACCCGCATTCCTGAATTCTGTGAGCCACTCTAGCAAACTATCAGACCCGAGGAGGAGATCACAGCTGGTCAGTCAGAAGCACAAGTGACACGCGGGACTTGCGACCGGCAGCTGAAGTGGCAGCAGCCCTGTGGGACGAGCCTTCGACCTGCGGGATCTGGTGCTGGCTCCAGGGAGACTGTCAGAATGGAGTTGCTTTCTAGGACAGCCAGCTGGTGTTGGAGCACGGCCTGGGGTGGGGACCCCCCCACCCCACATCTGGAGTGCAGAAGCGTTCTGTGAGTGGAGAACTAAACGGTTTTCACTTTCAGCAGATGGCCCACATCTGCTGGAGATTACAACCTGTCACCTACGGAGCTACGGGCAGCTCTCGAGTAGTTTCTTTAGGACGGGAGGGACATGGTTCTGCCTGGAACTGGGCCCTGGGGCTCATCAGGACGCCACCCCACACGCTGTACATTTTTCTTCATTCCTGGTACAGTTCATAGCTTATCCTTCTGGTGGGAACCTGTGAACTCCCTCCCCTGCCAAACTAACTGATCCATATCACTAGATGTTTCTACACTCTTCTGATTGGAAGGAAAAGCTGCTCAGCCTCTACGAAGGACCAGAGATGGGAAAACAGGAAGGAGAGCCAGAGACCTGCCCACTGTCCGCACTCTTGGGGTTTCAGTCTACTGAGGGATGCTGGGAAAGCAACAAAATATTCAATTATGAATTAAAATCAGTGCCACAGAGGATAAATGTAGAAAATAGGAATGAGATGAAGGTAGGGGGCAAACCTACTATATTTTTATGGTCAGGGAAGAAGGTCATGTTTAAATCAGGACATGAGGCTTTAAGAATTAACCTGGGCATTCTTTCCAGGCAGGCAAAATGCCTGCCTCTGAGATGCTGCAATAAGGAGAGACTTGGGGGTTCGAGAAATTCATTAGGGCAGGTCCCGTGGAATACTAAGGGAAGGAGAGGATTAGGAAACGAGATGAGAAAAGTGGGCAGGAGCCGTGGGGGGAAATCTTGGATTTTATTCTAAGCGCAGTGAGAAGTCACAGGAAGGTGACATGTCGTGACAACTCCTTCTCAGAAGCCACATGACACCACTTCCAGAGGGAAGGAAAGGATGCTGGAGTGGAAAGCAATAAGGGAGAAGAATTTGCTTTCCTCTGAGACCTCTGTGCCTGGCTGCAAATTACGGATGTCAAGGATGGGGTTCACAATTCTGGGATCGGCGCTATGAATACAACGAAAGGACCTTCAAAGGAGAACTTGCAGAAAGAATGTTTCAAAGAGGAAGTTCTCATTGGAGTAGTTGTGAGATCTTCAGATACGATTCACCTCCCGCTGAGCTTCCTCTAGTGGCCCAGCCAGAATGAGACAGGTCCGATGAAGGACATATTGACTCCACGCTCAGCATGGTGATGGATGTGGTGGTCGCTGCTGAAGCATGGGTGTGGTCCCAGTCCCCAGAGACTTTAAAGGACCTCACAGTAGGGATGGCAGAAAGAGCACATTGGAACGATGCCGATGCCGTAACAGTGAGCCAAAATGCGTATAATCACCTCTGTTTTCGGTTTCTAATTGACGTAGCGCACACAGAGTCAAATGGATCAATGGATGAGAATTTAGAAATTCAGAGGGGTCATTGATGAGTCATGAGCAAGGCCCGGCCACGCAAGCAGGTGAGCAGGATGCTGAGATTCTCCTGGGTGCTGCCAGTCCCCCCTCCCCACGATGACCCCAGACGCCGGGAATTGAGCAGCCGGCTGGGCTGGCCTATACCCACCTGCCTCGTGCTTCCATCCTGGGGGATCCTGACCGTCAGGTCGCTCCCCAGACTTTGCTTTCTCACAGAGGTGGGGACCCGTCCCTAATGTCATAATGCCCCTTTTGAATACCAGCCGCGGATGAGGAAGAACAGCAGGGCCGCGCAAAGCTTGCGTGCAGAACACTGGGGCGCTCGGGCTTCGGCGCCTCTGGGGTTGTAGGCTGGCACGCTAGGGTTCAGAGTCTGGGCCCGTCACCTTGAGACAGGCCGTGACCTTATTCTGACCTGGTGAACTGGGCCAGCGTGGTCTCACTCCAGCTGGTTGACCCCACTTCTCCTGGTGGAGGGCCTTTTTGCCCGATAAAATAAAGCCCATCAGAAAGATCCCAACTGTCCTCGTGGAGGCCAGTGAGGGTTTGGCCCTGCCTTCAGTCAGAGAAAACCCGAGTGGCACGTCCCAGAGCGTGGCGGCGCCACAGACTCCTCCCTGGAATGGGCAGGTCACATCGGGGCCTGAGGCAGGGCCGGTGGGCTGGGAGGAGGCCCACGTTCTCTTCGCCTGTGGTTCAGTCCTTCATCCCACGGGCGGCAGCCGTGACCACTGTGTGCCAGGGCGCTGTCACGTAAATCCCTAGGACTTTGCATAGCCACTACACAAGACAGGCCGGGGACCTCCCCTGCTCTGCCCTCAGCTCGCTCGACCTGCCTCACGCTTCCTGGGCCTCGGGCCTGGGGTTCAGCCCTTGCTGTGTTTCCTGCTCACCTCGCAGCATCTCGAAAACGCCAACCAGAAGCGGGTGCGTTTCTGGTTTCCCTGAGGGATCTTTAATGGCTTAGCTCGGCTGCTGGCTGTCCCGAGCAGTGAGCCACCTGCCCCTTAGACTTTCCATTTCAGGGCGGCCTCCTCCAAAGGGCGCTCGGTCTTCACTTCCCGATTCCGATGTTCCCTACAGAGCCGACACCTCACTACCCATCTGAGTGCAAATCAGATCGAAGACAAAGATAGGAAAATGTGTCGTCCCCCTGGCTGATGCGGGGAAAGAACGTGGGGCAGGCACACCCGGCACCCGTGAGCACATGAGCACACTCTTCTCTCACCGAGGGCGTGGGTGGCGGAGCCCCAGGTGTCCTCCCGTGGGACGGCTGGGATCTTCTTGCTGGGCCCCTGGCTTCCAGAGGTGGGGAGTCCACGGGTTCTTCCCCTCCCAGGCGTGAAGCAAGACACTCAGGAGATGGTCATCAACAAGGAGTCGAAGCTGTGGCCCGACGTGCACAGCTCTCGAAGCGGCAAGACCTCTGAGTGTGGGTCCCCTGCCTGCTGGCTGTGGGACGCCACACAAGGTAACCTCTTTGAATCGAAGTTTCTTTACCCAGAAGATGAATTTAGTGTCTACCTACTAGGCTGTTGAAGAGAATCAAATGACATGAAACACAGATGCTCCTTGACTTACGATGGGGTTACACTTGATAATCCCTTTGTAAGTTGAAAAATGTCATAAGGAGAAAATGCATTTAATCCTCCAAGCCTACGGACCATCACAGCTCAGCCCAGCCCACTCGAAACATGCCCAGAATGCTCACACCAGCCCACAGTGGGCAATCATCTTGAGGCTCATGCTGGGAGCCATCGCCTTCCTCCTCTTCTCACTGGATGGGTGTTTTGTAAACATGAGGGGATGTGAAAACACGACACACAATATCCAGAAGAAGCTGGCCACGCAGGACGTGGCAGAGCCTCGGCCGTGTCGCCTGGCTGACGGGGAGCTGCGGCCCGCCCCCCGCTTCCGCCCCCCGCCCTGGCCACTGCCCGCGGCACGAGAGAGTGTTGGAACACACAGCGCGAGCCCAGGAGAAGGTCGGCTCTCAAGATCTGAGTACGATTTCCTCTGAACGCATATAACTTTCCCAAGGAAGCAAAGTCAAAAAAAAAAGCATTGAGACGAAGCATCGTAAGCCAGGGACCATCTTCACACGAGCGATCTGGGTCAGGCACCAAGGGCCACATGGACGTGAAGCAGTCCTGTTAGACACCGCTAAGGCAGGTGACTGCTTGCCGTGCCCTACCCAACTGCCACGGCTCCCCCTCTATGGTGTGACAATGCCTATGGACACACAGTTTCTCATTTCACCCATCTGACCCACAGGCATAGGGCCTGAGGCTTAGCACTTTCCAAGGGTCCATTGAGACGTGAGAAAAATGTAAACTCAAAACATGGGAAGGAAACTGCAATGTGGAGAAAAGGAAATTGACATTTAAGCAAATATCTAAAAAAATGTTTCTATCGACTGGTCAACTCTGACCTGGTGGCTTGTCAGTGACTTTTAACCCGTGGTAAGGTTGCACCTTAATACACTTGATGTGACAAAGGGCAGGCCCTCTGAAAGGACATCCTTAGGGCCGGTGGGGTACCCAGATCGGTGGGAATGTGATCCGGGAGCAAAGGCCTTTCCTCTTCCCACGGTTCTAGCCCACGTTCATCTGTTACAGTCTAGCATCGTACCTCTGTTGGACGGGGTCACTGAATGCTCTTTTCGCTTCTTCCTCTAGCGTCCTGCATCTTACCCACAGGAGCTACAGAAGACGAACTGGCTCCAGTTCTGTCCAACTCCAGGGCTAGCTACTCCCTTTTTGCGTGTTCTGGGGAATGTCTATGTCTCAGGAAGGTCACCTCCGATCTCCTTCTCCCCATCACTCCTCTTGTCCTTCTAGTCTGTGGTATCTATGGGGCTCTCGTTCTTCGCAGGTGTTTATTGAATCGTGGGAAGGCTCCTTGGTCAGGTGAGCCTGAGCTGGAGCTGAGAGGCTTGGAGAGGACAGGTGGGCGACGCGCCAGGCTTCCGCCTCACCTCTGCTGCTCTGCTGTCTGCTTCTCCGTTCAAGTATCTGTGTAACCACGTATGACATCCGGGAGAGCAGGTGACCAACGAGACCCAGTTTTCACATACGGTGCTTCTGACGGCACTTCCGATGACTGTGGGACACAGCGTATCACATGCACTCAGTAAGGAGATATAGTCGCAGCCCAGTCAGGGGGAGGGGTCGGCTGGCCTTGGCTTGTTCCTTCCAAGTCGACAAAACTTTTCAAGTTTGGAAAGCAGCCTGCTGGACTCGCCTGATGAAATGTTGCATAAATGAAATGAGCACAGACAAGACGTGATGGAGCTCTTCCCTCTCGGGAGCAGAGAGCCCCTCGACGTGGACTTTTCTCCAGCGAATCACCCCGCTTTTCCTACGGGGCTTTCAGGGATGGCGGTTGAGGACGATGGCAGCGCTGAAAAAATTTTCTTGTTCTTTAAAAGGGATGCAAGGTAGGACCGCTGCCCCTTTTCTTGCCTCCCCGTGTCACTGCGTGAGCAGATGATGCCCGGACCCGTTGCAGCTCCCTGGACGCCGTGAGAACAAATGCCTGCAGGTCGAGCACGGTGGAGGGAGAGCACGCAGAGAACACGGGTCCTCGACGCCAGTTCTGAGCTGCCCACTTAAGTGACCTCAGAACCTCTCTGCTCTGGAAGCTCTTACTGTCGCTCGGGGCCACCTCAGGCCGGGTTTGCTGTCACGGAAGTCTGCTAGTCGCTGATGAAGGTCCTCGCACGTGCCCACACTCCCGTCCCCGCTTGGAGAGCATGGGGAGAAGGGGTCGCAGCGGAGGCCCCCTCAGAGGGCAGGTGCCACACCAGAGCTTTTCAAGCCAGTGCGGGAAGCGGGATGGGAGAAAGAGGGATCCCTGTGGGACTGGGTGGCGCCTGGGGCTGCCGGCCAGAGAGTGGAAACGTGCTTGACTTCCTGTGTCTTCATCTCTGAGATTCACGTATATTTTTCATTCTATTTCCTAACATTTTTTTTTCACGTGTAATACTTTACCTCCTTTCCAGGTAAATCATTATTTTTTTTTTCCAGGTAAATTATTTAACTCCCCCTGCCCAGCACATTTTCAAGGGAAAGCCGTCGTGCACTGAGGCCGGGCAGTGCGTCCCACGGGGCCCCAGCAGGTGGGCGGCTCCTTCCCGGAGCACGTGAACAGCACCTGCAGAGGCCCCAGTGCCTGTCACACACGGGAAAGGGGCCGAGCCAGAGGGAGTACCACCGGAGGCTGGAGCCACTTCCTCTCCCTCTGAAGCCTCCACCTGGAAACTCCAGGTAGGTAGGTGGTACCTGGTGGTGACACATTCCTGCCTCAGGTGAGGTCTGTGTAGGTGAATTTCCAGGTTGCCTAGGTGACTCGTGAAGGGGTTGAGTCTTTACAGCTGAGAGCCCAGTGACTTGCCCCGGGCTATTGCTCAACACCAGGGACCCATGGCAGGCTGGGTTCCAATCAGGTGTGAAGGGACAAATCAGCACCTTGACCTTGTCCTGGGTAGGAACGTCCTGGCCCCGCCCCAGGTTCCTTTGTGATGGGGTCTGTGAAAGCCAGCTTCAGTGCAGGGAGGACAGCCACTGGGCCTGTCCTGGTCCCTCCGGGTCCGAGCCCGGCTGTGTGAGGCGCAGCACGAGCTCAGGCAGCATTTCTGATGCACGTGGAAGGCCATGCCAGGCTCTAAAAGGAGTGTGGAAGGTGGGAAGGACCTCAGGTGTCAGGAAGTTGCTGCTTGGGGAGGCAGGTGTGGCCCACAGCGAGAGGTGCCGTCCCGGTCCTGGGTGTACTTGTGGGGCGCACACAGCTCAGCCTGCCGGCCTGGGTCCGCGGTCCCCGCCTGTCACTGCTCCCGTGAGCCCAGCACAACCCTGGGCTCCGTCCCCCTAGCGCCCCACCCACGGCCGGGCCGGAGCTGACTAGGATGCCACGGCTGTCCTCGATCTCTGTTCAATTCCCTCTTCTCATCTGATCACCCAGCAAACTTTCAGGGCACCTGTCACCTGGAAGGGGGTGGCAGCCACATCCGGGAGGGAAGGACGTGGGGAAGCCCCAGGCCTATTCCTGTGGGAGGAAGTTTGTGAGGCAGTGACAACTGAATGTACATCCTGAAACGGGTGTGCCCGGAACACCGGCTGGGTGACTGAGTGGGAACGAGTGACAGCTGTAGACTTTAGAGCTCTCCTCCATAAAAGAGGCTAATGGTCAACCATATGCCTTTATGGGGTTGTTCTGAGGCTTAAAATAGATAATGTACACATGGGGCTCGGTGTGTACAAGTAACAAATGCCAACTGTTTGCGTTTTGCTTCTCCCTTTCGTATCTCTTGCCTGACTTGATGAGTTCTTCACTTCCTTACAGGCTGGGTGCACTTGTGGGGAGCGAAGACAAGGAATGGCAGGGGGCAGAGACATTCTTCCGTTTAAGTCAGCAGATAAATTAAAAGTCGCCACTGCTTCCTGAAGACCAGCATTTCCCATACTGCAGTGCTTTCGAAGGTCCCCCGCCTGGGACACTGGGTCAGAGGAGGAGGAGCCTAGTCCCTCTCACCTCTCTGGGCAGCAGGGACTTGCTCCTAGTGACCAGAAGGCAGTGGCCGTGACACTGCGGGACTCCGGGGCCAGACTAGCGAAGGCGATCTGGAAGTGCTGTGTGGGGCGAGGCCCCCCTGGCTATGCGCAGGGAGCCCCAGCCGCCCTGCCCATCCCCCCGCCCAAGCCCCTGACAGGAGAATAGAGAATGAGAAAGCCTTCTCAAGGACCCCGCCCAAGCCACCGGCTGGTCGGAGCAGGTCAGAGCAGCCCCGCTCCGCCCAAGCTGCTGACCCACAAGCGTTACTGCTGTTTGAAGCTGCTGAGACGTGGGCCGATTCGCCGCGCACGGAAGGTGACAGATACGCACTGCTACCCAGTAACTGTGTGACAGGTGCTGTCGTCTGCTTTACGAGTGAAGAAACTGAGGTTTAGAGAGCGTTAGAAACACGTGTCAGAGGCCACAGAAGCAGCGGCTGAGCAGGGACACAAACGCGTGAGCACGTGACTCTGGAGTCGGCCCCCGTCTCCTGCACTGGGGACTGCCTCGTGAGATTCTGGGGGAGGCTGAGAAAACCGGTAAAAAACGCCTTTTCCTGTGTCTGCCCTACAAGTGTCTCCACGTCCTAGGACGAAACGCACGACCACAGGTCACACGGCGTCGGGAAGGCCAGCACGGGCCCGACGCGCTCCTGGCTCGCTGCCGGCGACCGACCCGGGGGCTGACCAGGGGCGCTGTGCCCCGCGGGGCCCTCGGGAGGGCGCTGGGCTCACGCCAACCTCAGGGAGGGCCCGCTGGTCCCGCCGAGGCCGAGGCCGGTAGCGGCTCCAAAGCCCAGCGCAGGGCAGGCGACAGGGAGCTACACGGTGTGCGGAGCAAGGTGGCGGAGGACGGAACGAGCAAGGCCGAGGGCAAACGGCTGGAAGGACATGAGAGGTGGCCCTCAGTGGCAAAAGTCCCAAAGAGCACTGAGAAGAACATTCATGGGGGACCGGTGAGTGTCCCCCAGAGGCACGCTGCAGGAGCTGCCGCCGCTGCTGAGGGAAGCAATCTGTGCGCTGGGAGCCCGAGGGCCTCACACGCCGCCGTCCCCCGCGGGAACCTGTCACGACCTCGGAGCCGCCGCACGCCTGCGACGCACACACGCGTGTCTCTGGGTCCGTTCCTGTAACCGTCGAGCACCGTCCCGGGCCACGGGCGTCGATGGCGGGACGTGGGAAACGGAAATAAAGCCTCGTTCCTGTCCCGGAGGAGCCTGAGGTTGGGAGGGAACGACGCGCTTTCGAGACCCCTCGCGTGCTGCCCTGCCGTGGGCCACCGACTTAGGTCATCTCATTTCATCTGGACGCCGACCCCGTGCAATAGGCGTTCTTGTCTTCATGAGAAACGAAGCTGAGAGTAATTAAATGACACGCTTGGAGTGACGCAGGGCGGCGGATGCTCGGGTTTTCACCCGGGTCAGTCTGGTCCCAAGGCCACGGCCACTACCGAGCCGCCCTCGGCCAGCGGGTTCCTGTCGCACCTCTGTGTGCGGCTGAGACTGCAGAGGACCGGGGTCGGGGGATCGGGGGGGCAAGTCCTGCCTTGGGAGAGAGCCGGGAGGGACCGCGGTGGTCACGGCGACTCGGCCCAGGCTGTGTGGACAGGGAGGAGCTCGGTGTTGGAGAGGGGACGGCGTGCCAGGGAGCAGTAGAGGGAGGCGGGCCGGCAAGGCCAGGCCAGGGCTGGACCTGAGGGGTCGCCGTGTTCCTCATTAAAGGCGTGGGGACCGAGCCTGCAGGCAGCGGGAAGCGCCGAGGCTTCTAAGAGGGAGGGAGAGCGACTTCATCAGACCTGCCTTTCAGGACGGTCGCCCGTGGCCCGGGAGCACGGCCGGGGCGGGTCCAGACCCTTTCACCGGGATGCAGCACTGACCCCTGGACTTCCGAATTCCCACGCGGGGCGCACGACCGAGTCGTCCCCTTGCAGGAGAACCCTCGTCCCCCTTGGGGCCCCAGCCAAGTAAAAATATTGCACAGCTCGAAGCCCCTCCAGAGTTTTCCCCGACGACCAAAGCCCAGGCCCTACACCGCCCACCGCCCACCGGCCGGGCCAGGCCGGCAGATTCCTCAAGGCGGCCCCCTCCCCCGCCCGCCCTGCCCGCCCTGGCCTCCGAGCACTGGGCACACGTGTCCCGCCAGCCCGGGTGCCTCCGGCTCGGGGCCTCTGCTCCGGCCGCCCCGTGCCCCCCACACACAGCGACAGACCCCTGCCAGTCTCCACGGGAGGATTCGCTCCCGGCGAGGCCCCCCTGACCCCCGCTTGGAGCGGGTGGCCTGCCCGGCCCTCTCCCCGCGTCCTCTGTCAGCTCCGCTTCTCCACGGCACCTGCCCGCCCTGCCGTGCCCCCGATGTCTCACACAGACCCCTAACTCACACCAGACACCTCGAGCAGCGGCCCTTCCCGGGGTGCATGGTGGCCCCCACTTCACCTGTAGCATCAGTCATCTCGTAACGAAACGTTTACGAGCAAAACGAAATAAAAATCCCAGGCTGTGGCACATACACCCAACTATCTGCTAAAACAGTTCTTGAGTCTTAGTTTTTACTTCCCACTGCTCATGTTCCTATAGTTATGTGAGCCCAAGTCATCGAAAAATCACGCCTAAAAAGCCAAAAAGGAGCCGTCTGCCCACGGAACCCAACACGCCACACGCACCCGCTTCCGCTCGGTCTGACGTCCCTAACTTGTCAGCCTCGACAAAACGACAGAGTGCCCACCTGCCAAAGTCAGAGGCAGGGACCTTGAGATTTTACGTGCTGGCTCACTGGACACTCGTCACCGCCGAGCTACCATCGTCCCTGTTTCGCACCAGCTTCCCAGGTGTGAGTCAGGGTCGGATCCCAGGCACCCTGAGCACAGAGTGGGCTCCACCTTAGGGAGACCAGATGCCGCAGGACAGGTGGCCTACCTCGCGCTGGTCTCAGGCTGACGGACGCGCTGCCCGCAGAGCCACCACCTTGCTTGGCCGGCCGCCGCCTCCCACAGCAGACTCTCCCGTTCCTCCTGGGCGCGAACTCACGTTCGTCAGGGCCACCTGTGTGGGTCGAGAAAAGCACCGTGAGTGAAGACAGCAGCGGAGAAAGACGGTGAGCATGTGTCTTCCACAAAGTGGGAAACTTCGCGAGGCGTCTGAGCCACAGACTGATCTGACGTACGTGCGATGGTCTATACAGCCCTGCGCCTGAAGACACAGCCCCGGCGTAGCCCCATCAACCAGTTTCACGCGAAGCCTTTCCCTGTGCACCTTTAATGAGTCCCAGGCTTGTGTGTTTTCAGGTGAGTATTTAAAATGGTATTAAAAAATAAGTATAAATATTCATCGTTTGGCTTCTGTGTCAAATCAGTGGGGAGGGGGAACCGCAATAAGAATCGTGCACCTGAATTTTGAAATAGAGAACACCGCCTATGGCCAAAAGGACATAGGTAATTTTATTTTAAATAAAAATGCTTAACTTGAACTAAGGCAGGGACGATAGATAATGGTGATCTTACTGTCACCTTACAAATGAACACAGGCTGTGTCAGAAGCAGGTGTGGACTTTTGTGCGCTATCAGGACGAAGAGGCAGGTGTAGGGGGATGTCTTGAGTTCCCAAAGGGGTCCTGCTCTGTGCAATAAAAAACTACATACAGTCACACACAGAGAGTGAGGCTCTGGAAGGCTCACCGCTTAAGCTAGCTACATTGTATGTGCGCGTTGGTTACTATGTAGCTTCGCTACAGACTTACGAACAAAGGAAGCAATTAATAAGTTTCTGAAGTCTCATCTGCTCATCTGTAGAGAAACTCCAGTCTACACGCCACTAACTGTGGTTGGAAGTTGCTTGGCCAGAGACACCTACTGTTCTATTCGTTAAGCTCGCCTGATGTTCAGAAAATCAAAGGAAGAAGAAAAGGAGAATTAGATCTCAGTGGAAAATCTATTTTGTATCTCACTTAAAAAATTTTTCGCGAACACTGACTGATGTTCAAACTGAATTAAAATGTTAACTAATTAGAGAGAACAATGAGCATTTAAGACACGTGGAAGGGATGAGAAGTAACTGAGCTGTTTAGCGGTAAAGCAGTGAGAAATACGATGCCCATTTGGTTGGCATGAGGAATCTCTTTCTCATCCGTGAGACGATCCACCTGCCCACCGGATGCCTGGATTTCTGCTTTTCCTCTACAGCCCAAAGCACGAGGAGGGTCAGTTTCTAATCCTGACAGTTTCAGAATCTGCTGGTACCTTAACTCTGATGACAGCAAGCAGCTGAAGCGCTAACCTATCTGTGACCAGCTAGCCAAAGGCATTGTGAATTACAATCTCATTTTCCTGGACTGTCCATCTCTCCTTTTCTAACAGTTTACGGCCCTGGCTTCAATCAAGCTTCATCTCCACTCTCCAGAGAGAGAAGGGACAGTGTGTTACTTATTTCTGTATCTCTATGCCTGCCTCGCTCACTGTAGGAGATGAAAATAAAGTTATTTCTAGAATTAAGATGTAAAGATCCATGAGCTTTGATGTATTTTCCCTCTCGCCCCGACTTAATGAAGAGACACTAGCTACACTTCAGCGGAGCTGGACTCACGTCCCTTTGCGACAGTGGTCCTGACATGGTCCTAAGTCTTGTGTTACCACAGCAGTGACATTTCCTCTCTGAGGCAGAAGCAGTAGAACTGCCACCACCATCTTGTGTGTCAGCCACGCAAAATGCCATGGGCTTCTATGGGTCGGAGATTCCTCTACCAATTCACCTTTCCAGGGCCTCTATCAGCTCTTAATGTGCCACTGTCCTTCCTGTGATGTGCTTGTCTTGGAGGGGGTCCTGTGGCTACCCCAGGCGCCCTGTTTCTGACAAGACCTTGCAATTGCAAAACCTCAGCAGACACCAGACTCTGTTTCCCAGGACAGCAGGGGTCTCTTCCAGAATAAGGAAGGCTAACTGGAAAATGTTAACAGATTTTCTAAAACTGGTATGTGATGTATGACACATAAAAAAAACAAAAACAAAAAAACAAAAAACAGAAAACACACGCTACGGGCTGCAAAAGCACAGCTAGAAAGACGTCACCTCTGACTAGAAGAAGCAGAGAGAAGAGAGAGAAGAGAGAGAAGAGCCCAGGTGGGAGTTGCATTTGGCTCACTGAGGGAGGGTGAGGAGACAATCTGGCTTCCACCAGCCCTGTCTCCTCGAGGCCAAGCAAGTGCAGAGAACTTTCTAAAAACCAAACAGTCCTACAGAGCATCCCTGTGGCCCCATGGCGGCCTGGCCAGGGCCACCTCCCCAGTCTGCTCTCCTCCATGCTTTAAAAGTCACCGTGAGACCTGCTGCAGGCACAAGACTGGGCCCAAAGGACCTGAGCTGACCACTGGCCCAGAGGTGCGGGATTGCTAGGATTCGCAGATGATGACACACGGGTGACACATCAAGGGAAATGAACCATGCAGCTGAGGGACGCTGACGTCTGAGACGTGCTCTGCTCCAATCCGTCCCTGAACTGGTGGCTGATGGCAGTTATTCATAGCAGTGTTAATCTCTCTTCTCGCTCACCCCCTGGCCAAACACCAAGGGAGCCTAAGGGAGCTGCCAGGGAGTGTCACCTTGAATCCCACCCCCAGCACACCCGACTGCACTTCTCTGTATGTTCCTTTCCTGAACTAGTCTTTTAATCTATACGACAGACTACTTAGTGATATAAAAAGGAGCAGAATCCTCTATTTGAATTTTGCTGTTCAGTCAAGAGGAAGGAGATATTTTCAGGGAAGCAGGAATGTTCTGGAAATTTTGTGATGGGTGTTGGAACCTTTGGCTTTCTGGTTTATTTAACTTTATTTAATCCTTTGCGACCTTGGGAAGGTCATCTCATCTCACTGGGCCTTGTCTAGAGTGGGTATAAGAGGCTTCGCTTTAGCCAGCAGAAAAGAAGGCCTCGCACATGTCAGGAGTGTTGATACAAACAATGAGTGTGGTACATGGTACTTATTCTTTATATTTGTTGATATTTTTTCCAACTTCTTAATTTAAAAAATATTCAAACCTACAGAAAAGTTGCAAGCACAGCACAATGAACCCCCACTGACACTTCATCCTATGTCTAGATTTACTGGTTATTGACATCCTGGTGCATTTGCTTTATCTTTCTACATGCACGCACATTCACACGATGATTTTTTTGGCGACTTTCTCTAAGAGTTCTTTTCTCAGAGAACTCAATTATTGTTATCCCTAATATCTTAGTGCAAGTCTCCTGAGAGCAAGGACATCACCCTTCAGGACAGCAATATAAACACCACGCTCAGGAAATCTAACATGGAAAACATAATATTATCCAATACCAAGACCACATTCGAATGTCTCAAATTCTCCTGATGATATTTTTAAATGTTTTCATTATTTTTTTTTCAAACCAGAACAGAATCGAGAATTATTTATTCCATTAGCCATCTTTTTAAAAATCTGGAGTAGTTCTCGAGCCTTCAAGAACACATTCTCTTGTCACCTTGACATTTTTTAATAAAAATATATTTATTTTGTCTAGACAAGAACAGTCACAAAATTTTCTTTCTTGTGATGATGACTTTTAAGATCTGCTGTCTTACAGCACAGTTTACAATAGCCAAGACGTGAAAGCAACCTAAATGCCCATCAACAGATGATTGGAAAAGGAGTTATGGTTCACATATACAATGGAATAGTACTCAGCCATTAAAAAAAAAAT
>CM053517.1:2095920-2124104 GCA_028627145.1 Eidolon dupreanum
CCCCCCCCCAGATTCAAACGGGCCCCTTCCCTTTGCCACTGTCCTACCCCTCAGCTGCAGGCATCCAGCGATCTCTCTGTCTCTGTAGATGTCCCCGTCTGGGTCATTCTAGACCCCAGCCTCAAAACATTAGCCGTAAGCCATTCTGCTTCACTTAAGTAACCATTCATCAAACTGTCACCAATGGAATTTGAACTTTTCTGGAGATACTTGTATCTTTTTGGGTTTGGCACTTTTCCTGATCCTCCTCCTTGTATTTTGAATTTTGTTTTCCCTGCAAGGTTTTTGGCTTTGCTTGTCCTCTAGCCTTAGCATCTTCTGTCATGGCTAAGCACTGTGTCTCCCTCTCGACTCCCACCCCCAGCTTCTTTTCCCTTGTTTTTCATTCCATAGGGGCCACCTTAGTCCCCACAGGGACTGAGAAATTTCTATAACCGCCTTCTTTCTTCCACAGTGGACCTTTTATCTCTCTTTCTCTCTCCCTCTCTTTTCCTCCCCCTTTCTCTCTCTCTCTCTCTCTTTCTCTCTCTCTCTCTCTTTCTCTCTTTCTCTCTCTCTTTCTCTGTAATTTTGGCGTTTAGTTGGTTTTCACTTCCTCATTCCCTTTGTTGGCACCCTCTGCCTCTCTACTTTCCAGTACATTTATCTGAGCGATTCTCACAAACAGTGTTTCCTTTCAGTCCCTTGTTTCCTTCTCATGTATTTTCCTTTTTATTTAAAAAATATACGTATTCCTCCTTAGTGATTCTTTTACCTCTCTTTGGCTGCATTAACTGTTTTCTACCAAATGAGACTGTTTCCTTTACTATTTCTTAGGTTTACACTTTACCTTTGTTTCCCTTTCCATTTTTTTTTTTTTTTTATTCGCAGAGATGATCATTTGTTCTACCTTAAAACAATAGTCGTGTTCCAGTCAGACCTGTCTCCATCACGGTCAGAAGGAGGGTCTGGAATTTCCACCCCAGCGATGGGCACCGCCGCCAGTTGGAGCCGCTCACATTTTAAAATCCCAAGAGGCCACAGCCGCCTGTGCCAGGCCCTTATCTCCCTCACGCACGTGTGCTGCTCGTCAGTGTCAAATGCCCGCCCCTAGTGGTATTACTTAAAGACAGTGGGCTTTCTGTCGAAACAGAAGGAAAATGTTTTTCAACCTTCTTGAGACCCTGGGAAGTGACCATGCTTGGACATGAAAGGGCCTGCCACGTCGCCATTGCCAGGTCTGAGCCCGGATCGGTTACAGCCAACGTGAAGAGTGCCTGCCGAGCCACCGTGTTCTCGGGACATTGACAGTCAGACGTTTTATTTATATCTCAGGGAGACAGTCCTAGCACTTGCAAAGCCAAAGACAGGGACTTTGGGGGCCCTCGCACGTGACCCCGCAGACAAGCGCCACCCTTTCACCTTTGCGTGTTGATTTTTGATTGATGACGTGAGATAACAAACCTGGTCATCGCTCCTCTGTAGAAAGTACAGGCGTGGTCTTTTTGAAAGCACTTAATTAAAATATTAACTCATAATTTAGGAATGATAATAGATTGTGGCAGTCTGTTAATGAGTCGTATTTTAAAAACTAGCTTTTAAATCATGTTTTAAAAGCAGAATCAAATATATAAATGATTATATTTCGAAAGTGGCTGAATTACGTGAACCCATGTCTTGCAGCAATTGTTTAAATATAGGACTCCTTTTGATATAGCTTATTAAGTAAAGCAAATGGCCATATCTTTTATGAGATTAAGTAGTTTTATCAAAGTAAATAAACCTTTCACAATGTGAGGTATTTAGCACGTGAATTGGCAATTTTGTGATTCCTAAACATTCATCGTTTAAGAATGCCTGCAATAAAAAGGGCCTGTAGTTACCTGTTACTATAATAGTTAAAATACCTATTGTGTGTGTGTGTGTGTGTGTGTGTGTGTGTGTGTGTGTGTGTGTGTGTGTATATATATATAATTGTATGATAAGTTAACCATATACATTTTTCTAAATGCTTGCAACACTGCCATTAATATATTCATTTATTTTAAATTTAGTTTTTCAGTAAAAATTTAAGGCAGTTTGTAAAAACATGCAATGTAATGATCGAATGACTGAGGGAAATGGGGTGGGCACGGGGGTGATCACTGTCTTGGGACATGAGTTTGAGGTCCTCGCGGAAGACTGGTTGTGGGTGGCCAGCATTCATTCCAATTACTATCAAATGCCAGGTTTGAAATGACTTTTTCTGTGATTTCCCAAAATACTCAGCTGAACAGACTTAGTCAAAGTTCAGAGTTATCGTTTGTTTTTTAAAAATCGCTTCATTTCAATAATGCATGAGAAAACGAGCATCCGTAACACGCCCTGAGCGTGGTTTTGGGGAGGAAAAGCATAGTTCAGGCAGTCTGGAGAGGAGAACTGAGGAAAAGGAACACTTTTTCACCCACGTACGTTTTGTTTCAAGATGAAAGTCATAGTTTATAATTCTGTTAGGGAGAGAAAATGAGTTTCAGGGGAGGATAAAGTTAACTTTAGAATAGAACTCCTGAAGAATATTTTTTCTTTTTTAAAAAAGCTGTTACGAAGACTAAGGACGAAAAAAAACTATCTGTTTACAATAAAGACTTGGGGAAGGAAAATGTGATATTCCTGAAGACAGCAGCTTTAATCTCTGCATCTAGATAGTGGGGGACTCTGACTTCCAGAATGTTCTCATGAAGAGAATAATTCAGTATGTCCCGTGCACAAATGAATGCTTTTGAATGTATACGTAACCATGAAAATATGCGTGTCATTGCAACTCTTGTGCACAGTTTTTTTTTCCTCTGTAAATGAGGTACTGGCCTCAAGATCATATAAGAATATGAGTTATTGCATTACAGAGGAATTGGGTATATATTTTAAAAATAGATAATAGAGAAGTTCAAGAAATAGAATGCAAGATCGTTTACTATCATGTGACCACTAATGTTTAGAGTGACTTGGTCTTTTCCACGTTACTGATACTCACCAGATTTGATAGTTCTTCAGGGAGTTTAGGCGTGTCCTAAAATCCCTGTTGGAAACGTCAGTTATAAGCATGCCACTCTGGTGGGTTGCTCCCATCTCGTTTGAGTTTCTCCATGTGGCGTTTTATGTCTGTGATGAAACAGTAACGTTGTCCTCAGCCAAGGTCACGGAGCAAGTCACTTTCAGAGCTCTGACATTAGTGCTTAGAGTCCTTGATTCCATTCTCAGACAAGTGTGCCCCCTTTTGGGAAAATCTGATATGCAAAACTTCCCACTTACAAAATAGATAAATTAAGTGATGATTGCTTGCATTTCAAAAGGATTCGCTTCAGGATTCTTTAAAATAGGCACATCTGAAGAGTGTGATATAGCCAAAGGGATCTGGACTGTCTCTACCCTACCATTAACTAGGTTAATGAAGTGTAGACATGTGGGCATGTTAGTAATTTCATTCATTTATTCACTCTTGGCACAAAATCATTATTACCGTTACTCAGTGAGTCTTTCATGAACATCCTCCATAGGATATACGAAGGTCATAATCCTTGTCCTTGTGGAATTTATGATTACAGGAGTGAGACAGAAATGTAAACAGACAGAATACGTTTCTGATGGTAGAGGCGAGCTAGCCTGTTAGAAGACCGCTCTGGTCTAAACGAGGTGAGAGGACGAGCTGTGGCAATCGGGGGAGACTCGGAAAGTAAGGAAAGGACGCTGTGATGAAGAACTTGAGTCCACGTGACCTGATGACAGGTCGGGCGTGGGGCCCAAGGCTGAGAGAGAGTGGTCTGGGGGCGACCCCCAGACTTCAGGCCTAGCTACTTTGGTCAAGTGGCAGTGGCGTTCACGCAGAGAGGGCGTTGGGGAGGAGGAGTTGTCATGGGGTAAAGAATGAGGTCGGCTTGGGACGAGTTGAGTCTGAGAGCCCCGTGGGGTGACCCCGTGGTTCAGCAGTTGTGTATTCTAGTTTAAGACTCAGGAAAGAAATGGGGCTGCACTTAGGGATTGAGGAATCATCTGAGGAGACATCACAGTGGGCGAAGTGGCCCTGGGGGAGCACAGAGGGGACCCCGGGTGGGAGAAAGGTGTAGATAAAGGGGGAGCACCTGGACGGCCGGTGTGCGGGCCGAGTAAAGGGACAGCTTCTGGCTGAGGGGTGGTCTGTAGTGCTAAATGCTGGAGAGAAGCCACAAATGGAGAGAACCTGTGACCAGTCAGATTGTTGGCGTCCTTTGTCAAAGCAGTTTTGGGACTGTTGTGGGGCAAAAATTTAAAGAGTAAATGGACAAGGAGATTATTAAGACTTCTAAAAAGATGGGGATGGGATAGGGCGGTAATTAAAGTTTTTTTTATTTTTTAATGATAGACAGACATGAGCATTTTTATAGGATGCAGGTAAGAAGCTCTTAGAGAAAGGTTGAAAGTCCAGGAGAAGGGGACTCTAGGGGAGCAAATGTCCTGACCCAGAGGGTCTGGGAGATGGGGGCGGGTAACCGTCCAGGGGGAGGAAGCGCCTCTTCCTCAGACTGAACGGGAGAGAGGAGGGGAGGATGCAGACGCGCATCACTGCGGGCGCAGGGATTTTAAGGTGATGACTTTTTTAAAATAAAACATCATTAAGAGACATTGAAAAGGACCTAAAGAAGTAAAATGATTTATTTATAGATAAGAGACTCAAGGTTAGAAAAAAATGTCATTTCTCCCCAAATTGTTTTATGGACCTATTGAAATAAGGAGATGACTCTCTCTCTTTTTTTTTTCCTGTGAAGCAGGAAACAAGAGAAAAGATGTAGAGGGTGATGGTGAACCTTAGCCATGCCAGCTAAGGAGGAGAAGTGGGCAATGGGCATGACGGATGGTTGGGAGGATGGACGGGTGGACAGATAGGTAGGTAGGTCAATCAATAGATTGATTGGATTATGGCCTAGGTTGGCAGCGTGCGAAACGTCGTTAGAGTGACTGACAGTTTTTTTCACTATCTTCCGGGAAAGGACTCTCCCGGATTTCTTCTCACCCCGCTGGCTGTTCCTTCTCGGTGTCCTTTGCTTATCTCTCCTCATCTCCTGGACTTTTTCATGACACAATGTCCCTTTTTCAATGATACTTATGGCCTTCTTGATCTTACCCAACAGATAACTTCAAACACCATATATACCGGACATATGCCAATGATTCCCACATTGCCATCTGCAGTGTGGAGGCCTCCTCTGTACTCTAGACTCATGACCAACCATGCATATGACAGCTCCACTCCGATGTCTAATAGGCCAGCGGTCCCCAACCTTGTTGGCACCGGGGACCGGTGCTCCCATGAGAATCTAATGCCTGACAACCTGAGGTGGAGCTGAGGCGGTGATGCTGGCGCTGGGGAGCGGCTGCAAATACAGATGAAGCTTCCTTCACAAAAAACAGTAAAGAAAACTCAAAGATAAGCTACATACTGAACAAAGATACTAGCATCATATATAACTGAGGAAAGGTAGACTATATTAAGAATAACAATAAAAATAATAACCCAATAGAAAAATCAAGAAAAGGCAAGAGTAGACCTTTTACAGGAGAGGATATATATAGAAAGACACTCAGCCTCTTTAGTAATCAGGGAAATGTGGATTCAGGCCCCATTTCACACCCACCAGAATGCCAGCATTACAAAGTCAGCCAGCGTCGAATGCCAGCTTTCGTGGGGATGAGGGCGGGAGGTCTTTGGGCACCGATGGTCGAGGGCAAATTGTTACAACCACTTAAGAAAGTGGTTTGGTAGTACTTAGTAAAACTGAATATATAAGATTCCAGAAAAACATATATACGTGTACACTACGAATGCTTGTAGCAGAATTGTTTGTGATTGCGTGTGTGCATGCAGGCTTGTGTGTCTGAGTGTATGTGTGAAAGTGAGAGAGAGAAGAAATTAGGTAAAAGTTGAGATGTTCATCAACAGGAAGTGGATGCAGTCTGGCCCAGCACGCACTGGGGTCTGCACAGAAGTAACAAAACGAATGGCAGCACCACGTTAATTTGGACAGATCTGAAAAAAACGTGTTTTTAAAACGAAACAAGGAAATCTTCAAGTGAAATTTATATCAGTGGTTGCTCCTGGGTAGAAATGGATGGGACAAAATAGGATGGAGTACACAGTGGACTTTAAAGTTATTGTAATACTTTAATTCAGCTTAATAGTGGATGCACAGGTATTTGTTTTATTATTTTTTAAATATGCATATATGTCAAATACCCTTTTGTATACATATTTCAGAATGAAAATAGGAGTTTTGAACATTTTTAACTTTAAGCAAAAAAAAAAAAAAACTGAGTAGGTCATTAATATTCCCGCATCTTTCATTTTTTAACCTCTTATTTTTTTACCCCCAATTTTATGAGTTATTTGTAACCATTTTTCCCCTAAATGTGAGCTAGTACTAAGTTGATGCAACTGTAACATTAAAAAAAACTTTAAAAATTAGTGCCATCAAACTAGTTTATTTTAAATCAAGTTGTAAAGATCTCTGTTGTCTGTAAAATGTGAGCCTTTCACAGTTATGAACTGGGATCATGTTTTATGTGATTCTCATAATCTGTTCAAGTAGATGTAATTATTATTGCCCCCTAACGTAGACCACAGTGGACTTTATGTTGGGCCACAGAAAACGCCTTAAGAGTGAACTGAAAATTTTCCTCAAAGTTTTCATACATTCAGGCTATTTCCAGGAAAAATCGGTGTCATCAGTGTATACGTGTGTTTCATAAATAACCCAAACGTTTCGTACAGCTGGTGTTTTTCTGACTAGCACCATGACAGGCTTTGACCCACCTGCGAATGTGTGTTCACTAGGAAATTGCCCGGCATTTGCGTCCTGAGACCCTCAGAGCAGTCTTTGGAAAAACGAAGATCCAGAATGCTGTTCACTGCACCGACCTCCCGGAGGACGGCCTGCTAGAGGTAAGATGTGAGCATCCTCATCCCCGCCAGGCCCGCAGATAATGTCGGAGGTTCTGGTGTGTCAGAAAACCTTAATGTTCCTGGACCCTTCCGTCACTTGGCCATCTGGTAAGGATGCTCTGTATAACTGGATAGGCTTCAAAGAATTAAGATTTTTTTTTTGATTGGCATATATTATGGTTTAAAAATAATTTACAAAGTAGAAAACTACATCATTAATTAAATAATGTGCAATTTGTTTTAAAATCAGGTACAAATGCTATTACCATAAGTTGCTAGTCAGGAAAATATGTCAGTGAAATTTAGAAGCCTGATATGCAATGCAATAGCATGAAAGGTCATAGCTTGTTGACTCTTCATACGTCAGGTTCTGCCTTGAGAAACACTTTGTGTAAACTATTTCTTGTAATCTCCACAGCAGTTCTAATAGGTTGGTATTGTAATTTGTTTATTCAGGAAAATGAAATTGAGGATCAGCGTGGTTAAGTAACATCCTCAAACAGCTTATGTAGGACAGAATCATGTTTTGACTTCTTAACTGTTTAATTAACTTAAAATAAGAATGAAAGAATTATAAGAAAATGTAAGCAAAAATTGGTCTGGTTTGGGGTTAAGAAAGTCACTTCTAGGCCAAAGCAAAGAAACTTTAAAGGAAGGATTAATATTTTTTCTTCCAGTTTTTAAAATTTTTGTGTCAAAAGGAACTAATGAAATAAAAAGACAAATGATAAATTTAAGGGATTATAGTTAAATGACAGAAAAATGATTGCCATCCATAAAACATATCTCTATCCATCTTTTTTCATTTTTACCTTTGAAGTCATGTAGAAAAGCCTTCCCCATTTTGTTTTCATTTTCCTGCATCGAAATGTTCAGTTCACCTGGAACTGATTTTGACATATGGCGTGAGGTATAGATCTAGTCCCCGGTCACAACACTGTTTACTAAATTCTTCCTTTCTTTCACTGTTATTCCTCATTTATTGAAGTTTACGTGTCTGATCTCGAACTTTCAGTTCTTTCCCGTGGTCTGTGCCAGCAAAATGCTGTTTTTATTACTGTAGTTTATTTATGCTTTAAGAAAGTTTTCTTGGTTATTCTCCTAAATTCATTTCTCCACATACTTTATATGAGTTTATCGAATTCTGTACCCCCCCCCACAGGATGCAAATGGGACCTTGACTAACATTGCGACACGTTTATAGATTAATGTGGGGGTGGTGTGTTTGTGAGAGTGAGTCTCTCCAACTGCATATATGTTACGACTCTCCTTTTATGCAAGTAGAGTCTGTGTGTGTATGTGTACGCACACACATGCACACACACACACACACACACACACACACACACATGTGTCTTGGGCATAGCCTATTAAACTTATTCTCATCAGTGTTTGTTTTCGTTGCTGTAGAGAATGATTTCATTGGCTCTATTTAGATTTTCTCCTATAATCCAAGATGTTAATCTGCTGAAATCTTATCTAAACTCTGTGCCCTGATATGAAATATTGACATCCATGTGAAATGTAAAGATGTAACAAACTTTACTTTTTAACTATCCAAAGGATTAAGTGTTCGTTTTAAATTTTCACCTGTTTTATAAATATTCCCTTCACCTGTAGCTTAGGACCTATAGTTTAGTTTTGAATGTAGTGTTCAGTGAAACTAAAACATTATTAATCATGAAATTTGTGCCCATTAAAAATATTGTCCAAGGTATGCCAGTTGAAATAGATTAACACGCATGCAGTTCACAAAGCCTTTTACTAAATGATTAAAATCTTTCTAACCGAACTGCATAGGACATTTAATTGCAAATTAATGACTGTGTGGTTTTGAGAATTAATCAAAAAGTGGAAGTTGATGTTCTAACAGCCTCCTCTCAGGTGGCTGATGATTCATGATGCGACCTTAGATAAGTCGCTTTGTCTTTCCATGCCTCACTTCTCTTATCAATAGACTGGAGTAAAGAATGCTGACATAACCAGGGAATGTTCTCTTAGTTAGGGATTAACTATTTGTGGATTACTGGGCTCTAAATTGTGAAGTATTATAAAAACACTTACAAGCCTAACGAGCTACCTGCTCCCAGGTCTTGAAATTCAGAGCGACACAAAGACAAGCTGTCTAGCAGAGAAGCACTTTGTACGAGAGCTGCTGTATCCTTTGAAAGGCAGCTCCAATCGGACAAGATGCCAGGATGAAGGGCGTGAGCCAGAACCATCACGGGTCCTCTGGGATCATGGCTCCCTGTCGATGTGGCAGGCAGGGAGAGCGAGAAACAAGTTCCTCCTTCTTCATCTTTCCCTCTTGTGGTGTTTACTGGGCTAAGCATGTGCCAGACGTGTAGCGCTCAGGAAGTATGGTTTCAATTTGTATTTTGTCAGCATCGATTACTTTTTCTACCTGTCCTTATAACAAGCCATTACAGAGTGTGTATTACTTGCCAACATTGTGATCGGACTTCAAAATCCAATCAGACATTGCCCCTGTCCTCGTCGGGCTCATTATAGGTTTTAGAGGTCAAGAATCTTGGCAGGAAGATAGAAATCCAGTTTCTCTGGATATCTCTAATTGCAGCACAGCCACTTTTGTGGTCATAGGAACAAAGGACAGCATCTGTCGCATGAGACCTTCGCGGATGTTATTTCGCTGGTCGCGTTCCCTGACGCCCTGTAGGTAGAAGCTATGCGACCCGAAGCTTTCCTGGGGACTGTGTAGCTTAACGAGTGAAGAAATACTGTTTTTCCCTTAATGGCAAAGAATCGTTGAAGTGTCACTGCCCACTTGTGGTAAAGCACATGCGGTAGCGTGGAGACCCTCTTGTTGCTGGTGCCAGGCATTGTAGGTACATCAACTTATGCAACTCTCACTGACGTTCATATTGTGACCCCGTTTACAGATGAGTAAGTAAAGCACAGACGGGTTAAACGACTTTCCCAAAATCATACAGCGAAGACACAGCAGACAGAGATGGGACCCCAGCAGCTGGGTACAAAATTTGCACTTGCTAACCTCGCCGCCTTTATATCATAATCCGAAATGCAACGAGTATTTTTTCTCCAAAGTCTGTAATGGAGTGGTGAGGGAGGCAGAAAAATTAAAACTTGGGGACAATACAACAGAATATTTGGCTTCCCTCAAAAATAATTAGCATGATCGTATAGTCACTTATGTTTTATCCTTAGTAACTTCTATTTTTATTCACAAACTTGTCCCCCTCAGTTTTAGCTGAAGAATATAAAATTTTTCCTCAAAGATCCCCCGACTAGCAGGCCACCACGTTCCCGGGCAGGCCTGGGCTGCACTCTCGGCGGCATGTAGGTCATTGTCAAGGAGCACGTCCGTCTTTGCTCGCTGTAGACAGAACGCCCGTGTGCGTGGCCCCACATCAGTGCGGCGTCCAGATCTCTCTCTCGTGGTGTAGACGTCGGCTAGGAAGTCCGCCTTGGAAAATTGTGGCCGATTCCTTGAAACCCAGACTCGCTTATCATTTAGGAGGAGTGTGCAGCCTCTGGCTTTTTTCTCCCAAAGACACTGGATGCTGCTGGATCTCCCCGCCGCCGACTCCCCTCCCTGGTCTCCACCGTGCCCCCGCCATGCTCCTGTCACTCACGTCATGCATCGCGTGCCCGCAGCTGCGCTCTTTGCCATTTTTGTATCTGAGGGTTTTAAAAATTCTCTTTTCCTACTTGCTTCAGTTTTTTTGTTTTTAACTTCAGATCGGCACCTGTGACGGCTTCCGTCTGCTGCGAGCACAGTCTCCTTCGGTGGTTTCAGCCCTTTTTACTGCCCCTGTCATTTCACGCAGCCTCCCCCAGTGGAGGGGCGGCGGGGGGTGGGGGGCTGAAGCAAAGCTGGGGCAGGGAACCAGTGTGTCACCCCCCAGTGGGGTTGGATGTAGTCCCTCCATGGAAGCTTCTGTTCGTGCTCTGTGCCCCACCTCCACCCCCCACCCCCACTGTGCTGTTGTAACTGACCTTATGACAGCAAATGACTCTGGCACAGGGGGGAAGCGTCCCGGGGTAGGTAAGACAGAAGTGTGCGAACGGGCCCTGTCCTCAGACTCTCCCTTGACCACGTGCTCAGAGCCCACATGCGTCGCGCTTAGAGTCTGCTGCGTGGCGAGTGCTGAGCCTTCCGTGGTAACTCTTGCTGCCCCTGGCACCAGCCGCAGTCACACGGAGCTCAGTTGACCGGGTAAATGAGTAACGGCTGCAGGTTTACAATGGCAAAAAATGATGGCTCTGCTTGGACTATCAGTGTGATAGCCCTCTGTGCGAAGTTCTCCTCGTCGCTCGCTGCACATGGACTTTCTGGTCACTGCTCAGTCACCACTGAGAGCCGAGGTCTGCCGCTCGCTGTTCACGAGGCAGCGAGAGTCGCGAGGCGGCGTAGCCGGCGAGGCAGGGCCACGAGCCCGGCACCGAGCCCGTCCGCAGGGCGGCGTGGCGGTGCCCGTCCCGCACCGCCTCCCGCCTGTCTTCCCCGGAACCCGTTCTTCTGTTGGCCGTGCGATGATTTTCTGTAGTCGACACCCACACAGACATTGATAGCGTAGGCTAAAGTTTTTTCTTAGGGTCGCACGACTTCATTCCGTGTCTTCTGTGTTCGCGCCTTTGTTGATGACTGTCCGTTGCAGACAGTCAGCTTCTTGACTGGTATTCTAGCGGGTCTCATTGAAGGAGTATTTTCTGTGGATTCTCTTAGCTCTTCTACCATTGTTAGTTTCAGTTCTTTTGCACTTTCAATTAACATACATTTATTGATGCTAGCTTAAATAAAGGTGGAAATGGCATTCTGGGCAGAGGAAATGGTGTGTATGTTAGGAAACCACACGATTTGACATATCAGAGTTTAAAATAATATTGGAGAATGGCAGGCGAGCTTGGAAAGGTAGCTATGGATCAAGTCAAGTGATTGTTTTATACCCTTTTCAGGAGCTTAAACTTTTTCATAGGATTAGTTCATGGACAAGATTGTTTGCAGAATATTGTAAATATATTAATTTTCTTGGAAAAAGCATTCAAAGCTTTTATTAGATCTCAAAGTGCTCTGCAATTCAAAGATTGTTCATAATATTTGCACGTAAAGGCTTTAAGTGAGCGAGCATAATTTTGTTAATTAGAATGGAGTAACACATCACCATATCCACATTTCACATCATAAACTCGAAGTACAGAACTACTTGAGTTCAAAGATTAAAGTTGCCAGGAAAACTCCTATATACAGCAGGTCCTCAAATAATGTCGTTTCATTCAGCGTTGTTTCATTTTAACACTGATGAGACATCGTAGGAACCCAACTCTTGTGTACACCAATCTGTAGATGGTGAAACTGGTTTTGTCATAGGTCGTGTCGCTTGAAGTCACAAAGCCTGTTGATGACGCCGAGGCCTCACATAGCCCAGACAACCCAGATCCATTCACTGAACACATATTTCATTGAACCGTCTTCTTAAATCACTTGTCCTGGCACCATGGAAGAATTTCCAGCCTTCTCCAACAAGAGCGTCAGATCTTGGGACAAGTTATTCATAAACGGCCTGTGACACTCTGGTTGACACCGAGGGGACAGTGACCAAGAGAGACATTGTCCCTGTTCAGAGCTTAGAGTTCAATGAGGAAATGAGCACATTCAGACTGTCATCGACAGAAAGAAGGGACAGCAGTGCGGTGGGGGGCGAGCCTGAGAGGACCCCGGGGACGGAGGTCGGGCCTAGGGGGCTGTTTTCATGCGACAGCGGGCTTGGATCTTCACCCCGAGAAAGGAGAGGCCCGTGGTGGGGCATGGGCACCAAGCTGGTGGCTCGGTAGTTTTTAGAGGTCTCCCTGCTTGCCGCGTAGAAAATGAACGGAAGGGAGACAAGTTGGGAAGGGTGGTCAAATACTCTGTGTGACAACTGAAAGTACATCGATGCCATGCATAGTATGTAAGTGTGACAAACTGAAAGTAGACAGACGCCGTGTGCACTTTAACTTACAGGTTGTCGTACATTTGGTGTCGTTTCTCCGTGCGGAAACCACTGAGGCTGAAACCGTGGCTCTCCGCGCTCAGACTTTCCACCAGGGAGCTGAGGAAGGGACCTCGGGCCCGAGACCCCCGCGGGGCCTCTGAACTGGCCCCCGGGATGCCCTGAGCGAGCCACGCAGAATCAGCACCTTGTACGTGTGCCACCCTGTGACAGAGACTGAGAAGTCCTGCTCTAATCCTGTTCTCTGGACTAACACGTCGTGGTTCTAGCTTTTGAGGACATCAGATTTCTGTCTCACCCCCTGGTTTCCCGAGGGCAGGGGCCCGCCCGCGACCCCGCGCCTCGGCGTGCAGGTCGTTAGTCTGCCGGCCGGGACGCTGCGGTTTCCCAGCACTCAACTGCCTGTCCTCGGATGTCAGGCAGCGAGTCGTCATCATAGTCATCAGGATCACAGCTGCTGCTCTTTCTGTCCTTTAGTCATGAACTGGACGACATTTTGTCCTTTCTCGATGGCTGGCAAAAATGTATCGCTCTGAGATATCAAACATCTTCTTACTGAAACTCGAAGCTGGAAGCTTGAAAACTTCTGAGGAGTGAGTTTCCAGGGAAACAAGACTTATTTTATTCTGGCTAAGCTGGAAATGTCGCAAGACCAGCATTCCTGTTCCTAAGTCAGTCCAAAGTCTGTAAGTGTACAGAAATGATGAGTAGAAAGAGAAATCAGCTGAGCTTTGAATAATTTTTTTACTTGACTTGAACTTGAGTTCAAAGGCAAATCAAAAGTTTAAAGCTGAATTTGCCCCTGGCCGTGGCAAACGGGCTCCGGTCAGCTGTCACTAACATCGAAAGCCGGAGGCGGGCGGAGTGCGGGGATCCTGAGCACAGGCTTTGCAGCCAGGTGGCCTGAGCTCAGATTCCCACCCTCTCCACCCGCCACCTCTGTGACTTAGGAAAAACGACCTTTCTCAGACTCCTTCTCCCTGCTTGCAGAGTAGAAACAAGGACGTCTCACAGCCAGCATTCGATGAGACGATCTGTATATACAGAGGACTCGTCATCGAAGTTGGTCACGGAAACAAACCGCTCGAGGAGTTTCAGCAAGAAAGGGGTATAGCGCAGGGGGACTTGGCGGAAGGGCAGGGACGCTGTAGGCCAACGGTTTCACACCATGTCACTGTGACTGTGACCCAGAGGTCAGGCAGCTGCCCTCAGTGCCACCGTGGCCACAGGTGCTGACAGAGCCACGAGCCTGATGACAAGACACGACCAGGAGACTGAGTGCAGACTCTGCAAACCCTCCTCGCTCTCCGACCTGCTCGCCAGCACTCACAGCAGTCAGATGGCCTTTGTCTTGCCTCTCTCCTCCAGATTTCACATGACTGCATCTAACTGCTGGAGCCTAATTGGTAACAAGCACCTTAGCTGCAAGGGAGTTTGGGAAATGTAGTTTGTAGCTTTCCAGATACCAAATAGAGGATGAGATGGAAATCCAGATAGCCAATCTAAGTATCTGCCAAAAGGATGTAGCTCGGCTGTGACAAACAGCAAATGCCTGATGAGTGATTGTTATTGTTGGCTTTGCTGCTGTTGGTGTATTAGTAGCAGAAGTACAAGGATGTCACTTAATAGCAACTCATAATTTCCTATTTAAACTTGTATTAATCTTTAGAGGTTGATTGGCTTCTATACTTAGGGGATGCACTAAGGATGAATTACAGTTAAATATAAATCTTTATCTGTGTTGTGAACCCATTATTTCTAAGATCCTTTTTCCTTCCCATCAAGATGGTGGTAAATAATAAAGCAAATTTCTGTGTATTGTCAGTTAACACAATAACTGAACTAAAATAATAGAACTCAGTTCAGTTCACTGTTTAGTGATGGGATATGCCTTACAGTATTCAAATGTAAACAGCTAGTTGATCTTATCTGCTAATGTTTTGTTGAGGATGTTTGCGTCTATTCCCGTAGAGACGTTGTTGTTTAGTTTTCTCTTCTTGTAATGTCTGTCTAGTTTTGGTATTTGAGTACTGCTGGCCTCGTAGAATGAGACTTCTGTCTTCTGAAAGAAAATGAAATACTTGGTAGAATTCACCAGTGTTAGCAGAATTCACTCACCTGAGCCTAGTGCTTTCTGTTTTGGAAGGTTACTAATTATTGATTCAATTTTGTTTATAAATATAGGCCTATTCAGATTACATATTTCTTCTTGCGTGAGCTTTGGCAGATTTTATCTTTAAAGGAATTGATCCATTTCATCTAGGTTATCAGATTCATGGGTATAGAATTTTTCATAGTATTCCTTTATTATCCTTATAATTTCCACAGGATCTATAGTGATGCTCCCTCTTTCATTTCCAATATTAGTAGTTTTTGTTCTCTCTCTTTTTCTCTTAGTCTGGCTAGAGACTTACCAATTTTACTCATCTTTTTTGAAGAACTAGCTTTTGGTTTAATTGATTTTCTCTATTATTTTTTTGTTTTACATTTTACTAATTTCTTTCAGTCAATAAATAATATTTTAAATTAAACCTAAGTTTAAAAATTTTTCATTTTTAGCCCATGCCTTTCCAGTGTCATCCAAATAAGGATACAATTTTTAAAAGAAAGATATAACTAATATATTTATAAGCCAAAGGAAATGAAGCAAAGAATATTTTTTCTATTCAAAGTGACATATAGGAATTTTCACTAGTTCTTTGGAAGTGATAGCAAATCGAATGATGAGCATTTTACAACTAGAGATTGGATGACTATTTTACATTCCACCAAGATGAATACATATTATTTTTCTTCCTCTAAGTACATGCTGTTTTAGTCTTCCAGTACTGTCATGCAGGCCTCTGGGGCATTTTTTTCCCCTAATATAGTCAAAGGTTAGATTTAGTTTGCCCCAACTTAAAAATGTTGTTTTACATTTAAATCAGTAAATCAAGACAAAACCAATAGAGAATAATAACCTGCGCAAGCAGAGATCAATATTTTTGACTTATCATGTTGAGTATTAATTTCCAAATTAGAAGCATGATAGAATTTTACAGTCTCACTGAAGGGCTCCAAAAATTCCATCTAATCCTAACTAAAGCCACAAAAAGAGAAACACATCAGCTTAGTTAAAATTATAAAACAACATGGATTAGTAGCTGTTCTCCCGGTGTTTTATGGATGTGGCAGGCATCGAGGCTAATTCAAACGAGTACTTATTTTAATCTCAGCTCCAGAGTCCTTAAACCTCTGGTTCATATGTCACACTAAATTTTAAACCAGAAATTAAGTGTCTCTACATGATCTGAAAGACTTCAATTTTGAAAAGAAGTAAAGAAAGGGTTACATTAAGATTGTAGATTTTTATGGCTTGGTTTTGTTAATTAAAAAGCTCGATTCTTATAATCTCCCCTAATTTAAAGTTTTAACAAAATGTCCTTTTTTCACTAAAAGAGGCTATTTTAATCTTCCAGAGTCAGAGATTCAGTAAGGTCTTGCCCTGACGCCCAAATCATGTGATCATAGGAATAAGCTCCATTTTTTAAATATAATCACTGGGGCCGCCCATTTAATTAACCTTCTTTTGGTTGGCTTTAAGACTTGGGGTCCCCGATTCAGCATCCCACTAATCCCCCTCGGTTTCTTGAGTGTCCACAACGCAGAGGGCACATTGAGGGGATGCAAAGTGCAAAGTGGTTAATGTAACTCTTTAAAAATGTCACCAACATTGGTTATCAAATGAGTTGTGGTTTCAACTAGCAAAATAAATAAGGGAAGCATTTATCTAGAGTATTTTAGTCATTCTGACTCACTGTGGAATCAGGCCATTTATGAATTACTGTTACCAAGTTCTAACACTCTCGCTCATGAAGGCTGGAAAATTTTCCATGATGCTACAGCAAATGATTCAAGAAGGTGGTATTTAATTTTACATGTAATTGACATTTTTATCCCTAACCCACTCCGATGCCATATTTGTGCTTTATATTAAATGTGACTCTAATATCTTCTTTACTCGGAGGGATTGGCATTCTCACAGGAATTAGAAGTGCCAACTTCTGCATAGCTCTCATTGAATGTTGACATTACAAATGTCATTTACAAGAGTGGAAGAAGAGATTAAAATAGCAAAGCATTTTTCCTTTTTACTTGTACTGTAAGATGTTTGAAAACTTTTCACAAGAAAGAGGGTCTCGAGTGACAGAGCTTTCTCTCTTTTGCGTTTGGCATGGCGGTGATACTGCTCTTGTTCTATCTCCTTGGGTGAGCCATTCACCCCCCAAGCACAGACGCGGACTTGAGGAGACCCCCAAACACCATCACAGCCGAGCTCCCCAAGCCTGAGGCCCGTCTCCCTCCTCTCTGTTCTTCCGCCTCCCCCCTCCACGGAGCGATGACTGCAGCGTTTGCTTCCTGTTCTCTTCACAGCCCACGATGCATTCGCCTGCCTCGTTTGCCTTAATTTTGTTTTCAGAGTAGCCGTGTTATCTGCTCGGGCATCGTAACAAGGCACCGCGGAGCCGGCTGGCCCGGGCGGCGGGAATGTCCTCGGAGCTCGAGGCTGGAAGTCCGAGATGAAGGTGCCATGTCAACACGGCTGGCCCCTCCGGAGGCCTCGCTCCTCCGTGTGTGGACGCTCGGCTCCCTGTTGTCACGTGGTCGTCCCTCTGGGTGTGTCTGTGTCCAGTCTCCTCCTCTTATAAGGACACCAGTCAGGCTGGACGTGGATCCACCCTAGAGACCCCATTTCCACTTAATGGTCTGGTTAAAGATCTTTCTCCAAATCCAGTTACGTTCTGAGGTGCTTGGGGTACGTACGGACTTGGGGGACACAGTTCAGCCCAGAGCAGCAGCCCAGGACGGATCTCACGTTACTTGTTGGCCAGTTCCTGCAGCTGTATGGGTTATACACGGTGACCCGGTAAAGCGTTTGCTATGTAGCAAGGTCTCCGTTTTTTAAGAAAAGTGAAATTTAAAATGTAAATACTAAAAAATTGCTGCGACTCGTACTGAGATAGGGTGGCTCTCAGGACACGTTTTTAGTCATTGAGGGTGGAGAGGAGAAGGGGGACAGAAGCGACAAACTGTTATAGTTTTAGATTTTTCCAGGGGCTGGGCAGGGACTAGCTACAGCCAAAACCACCTTCAAGTCAGAAGAGGCCAAATAGTGATGAGTCACAGAGCACAATTTTAGAATAAATTTCTAGAAAGGACTCCTGTGCCTTTAGTTACATTAGAAAAAAAGGTACGTGTTTCCCGTAAAGAGAAAGTTTCAGTGCCATTGCATGCTGGCTTGGGGACCGGTCACCCCTCAGCTCTAAAAAGAGTGGCCCTGACCGGCAGGCGGCAGTCGAGGGCTCAGGAGGTCCTTAAAAGAGACTCTGCGGACGTGGGGTGGTGAGAACTGCGGAAGGCTGCGGTCGCTTTAATGTGAAATCTCCGTTTGCCTTTGAACGCTCAGACACGGCCTCTGTCCCTGCGGAGCAGACCAGCGTGGAGGACATGCTCCCAGCACCTGGTTCAGCTTTTCGTAGTGTGTAGATTTGAGGGCACCCGGGGCCCTGTGGCTTTGGCGACGGGCAGGGACGCGGGGCCTGAAGGGTCCCTCTGAGCCCTCCGTCCGCAGGGCCCTGGACGCCCTCTCGCTGAAGCCCTTCACCCGAACGGCTGGCCCCTGACGCCTGTCAGGCCACCTCCCACCCGGGCCACGTGGGGCCGGCACGAGGGGAGGACCTCAGACGCTGCTCGTAGGAGCCCCGAGTTTGTGAAAGCCGTTTCGCCGAGGCTTTGCCGCGCGAGCTGAGCTAGTGCGTCTGGGCCTTATTGCAGCGCGGGCCTGTCCTCCGGCTGCGGGCACGCGTGGCCGAATGCAAAGCTGTGTTCCGTAGTCACGGAGAGGCGGGACCTAGCCGATGCTAAATCTCTCCGGCAGACTGAAGCGGAGGTCGGCCCGCCCTCGTCCAGCCCTCTGTGCTTAACTGGGTGGCACACGGGTGCCCTGGGAGACTAACAGGCTCCTGCCACTCCGTTTCCCGGTCCTCCTTCCCAGAGTGGGGCCCCCAGGACGGCACGTGACCGTCCGGCTAGTGCTCACCCCTCGTAAAGAAAAGACAGAGGGACGTTTTCTCTGTTGAATTTGAAACCCAGACCACTTTACTCAAATGTCGCTCACCTGGTTCTCCTCTGTCCTCACAAGGCCCTTAGTCCTGGATTTTCAAAGTGACCTCGCTTAGTTCTCCACGGGCCAAATGTGCCCCGATATGGAAGTGTTGCCGATCCTTTAAAAAGCCAGGCGTTTGAGCAGTCTTTGGACTTTGAAAAATTCTGATAACTGGATTTTCATGTCTGATCACTGATAACGTTTTTTAATTTGGAGTTGGAGCAGTTCCCTCCGGTAATAAGTGCAGTTTGAGCAGACAGGGCAAGCTTTGTTCTAAAATAGAGTTTAAATGAGATTTTGCCCAAACAGGTGCAGAACCGAAAACCTTGGTTTCTTTTAATGCTGTTTTTTGAGCAAAGGTGCTTAATTTCTAGTCAGCCATTTATCACTGTCACGGTGTTTAGCATATCTGAGTACCAATGGAAACTTGATTTACTATTTTTCTCTAAGTACATTTATTATTATACTTAAATGGATAATTAGTATTGTCCTTACTTGGAGGTAATAAAATAAATACAATGAAAACGAGCTATTGACTGTCGCTGGGCAGTGCTGTCGGCCGAAGCGTCTGAGCGCAAGGCCCGCCTCTCCGTGGAGGACGCTGCTGGTGCCTTCTATCCAGTGGCGCCCAGCCCACCTCTGGAGGGTGTGGCCTTTAAAACTCCTTCCCTTTCTACTCTGTGCGAGAAATTAAGCATTCGCTTGACTGGACTTGGTGAGACCCCCTTTCTAAGGTGTATGAGAACGCCGCAGATGAGATGACAGCGACCCCACACCCAAGAAGCGTCTCATCTACTGAGGGATGGAGGGACTGATGAGAAACGATCCATAAACGTACGGAAGCCAGAGTTCCGTTCGTGTGTGTGTGTGTGTGTGTATGCGTGCATGCATGTATGTGTGGGCACGTGTGTGCATGTACATATGCATGTGCATGCAACTGTGTGCACATGTATATAAGTGTGTGTGTGTATTCCCCCCGCTTTGGCATCAGCTTGTTCTCTGTATCTTTGGGTCTGTTTCTGTTTTATTTATTCATTTGCTTTTTAGATCCCACATATAAGTGAAATCATATGGCATTTGTTTCTGCCTTATGTCACTTAGCATAATACCCTCTAGGTCTAGCCATGTTGTCACAGATGGCAAGATTTCATGTTATATGGCTGAGGAATGTTCCATTGCATACATGTTCTACTTCTTTATTCGTCTGTCGATGGACATCTAGGTTACGTCCATATCTTTGCTATTACTAGTAATGCTGCAGTGAACAGAGGGGTGTGTGTATCTTTTCGAATTAGCATTTGGGGGGGAGGTTTGGATAAATACCCAGGATTGCTGGATCATATAGCAGACTTATTCTTATATTTTGAGGAACCTCCGTGCTGTTTTTCGTAGTGGCTGTACCACCAACAGTGCACGAGCGCTCCCTTTCCTCCACGTCCTCACCAGCTCTTCTCGTGCCGGTTCATTGCCGATAGCCATTCTGGCAGGTGTGAGGCGACATCTCATTGTGGTTTTAATTCGCGTTTCCCTGATGACTGGCAATGTTGAGCATCTTTTCATATGTCTGTTGGCCATCCGTATGTCTTCTTTGGAGAAATGTCTAGTCAGGTCCTCTGCCCATTTTTTAATCAGATTGGTTTTTTTTTTTTTTTATATTTGAGGTGGATGAGTTCTTTATATATTTTGTATAATAACCCCTTATCGTCGGATGTATTTTTTGTGAATATATTCTCCTATTCGGTAGGCTGACTTTTCATTTTGCTGACTTCCTTTGCTGTGCAAAAACCTTTTAGTTTACTGTGGTCCTGTTTGTTTTTGTTTCCTTTGCCTGAGGAGACACATCCAAGATACTGCTAGGAACGATATCAGTTCACTGCCATGTTCTCTTCGAGTTTTATGGTTTCCAGTCTAACATTTATCTCTTTAACCCATTTTGAGTTTATTTTTGTATATGGTATAAGAAAGTGATCCAATTATTTTTGCATGTATCTGTCCAGTTTTGCCAGCCCCAGTTATTGAACAGACTGTCTTTACCCCATTGTATATCCTTGCCTCCTTTGTCGTCAATTAATTGACCATATAAACGAGGATTTATTTCTGGGTGCTCTAGTCTGTTCTATTTGTGTGTGTGTGTGTAAAATCTTATGCTAGTACCATACTGTTTTGATTATTGTAGCTTTGTAGTATAGTTTGATATCAGGGCACGTGATACCTCCCACTTTGTTCTTTCTCAGGATTCTTTGGCTATTTGGAGTCTTTCATGGTTCTGTATAAATCTTACGGTTTGTTGTTCTAGTTCTGAGTAGAATGCCATCAGTACCTCAGTAGGGATTGCATTGAATCTGTATATTGCTTTAGGTGGTAAGGACATTTTGACAGTATTCGTCCTTCCAGTCTATGAGCCTTGTCTGGCCTCAATGGACTCATTTTTCCTCTGGCATTAATTTGCCGTCACAGTTTGCTGCTCACAAGGTAACAGTCTCAGGTAATATCTGTCAAGAATAAAGAGCAGCAGCCCAGCAGGACTGGGCCAGAGGGTGGGAACGTAAGCCATGCCTGGTCGTGCGCCGCATCCGCTGTCGGCAGAATCCCACCTTCCGTGGAGAGGCGCCGCGGCCTGGCGGCGGGGGGCGTTCTCGGGGCGCCCGCGGGCAGGGCCTGCTCGAGCGGGGGCGGCGCAGGCTGTGCAGCAGGTCTCCATTTTCAGAAACAGGACACCACGGTTTTGGTGGGGGCTCTGCCTGCCCGTGGCGGTGAACTGACACTGAAACCGCAGCTCGATTCAGCCAGGGAACTGCTTTTGTCTTCTTTCTCACTGAGGCTAATTTTCAAATATGGCTAAATAGGGACTTAGGCCAAACTGTGAACCAAAAAGCAAGGTATGAGCCTTCCCAATTTACTGCACCTCAAACCTGACCTAGTTTTATTTAACTGAACTGCTAACAACTTTGACTTTTTTTTTAAAGACACATCTAGTGAGGCACGAGCAGGAACCCAAACGTCACGTGTTCCACACTGCGCCACGCAGCGCTGTGAGCCGGTCCTGGGCTCTGAGACGAGACGCCCCGCCCCCGCCCGCCTTCCCTACGCGTCCCTTTGGGGAGCCGGGCGTCCGGAGCCGGCCCTTGGCCTCCGGCAGGTGGGCAGGGCCGAACTGCTGCACGAATGGTAACGAAATCACGTTTGTCTTTCAGGTTCAGTATTTCTTCAAGATCTTGGACAATTAGCGGCAGCGAAAGTAAAGCAGTCACAGACCTGGGCGTTTAGACAAGAGCGAATCATGCACGTGAGGGATGTGTTCATTCTTTTATTGTCCACTGTTTTAGCCTGACCGAGCACAAGACCAGCAGGAGCGCTGCGCTCCTGCAGCCGCTGCACGCGAGCAGGGGCCTGGGCCGCAGACACACTTGCCGCCGGTCCGTGGGGCACCGCACTGCTTTTTATAGAGTCCAAAATAAAGATTTATTTTTCAAACAAGTGACTTTGGTTTATTTCATACATTACACTTTTTTCTTGCAGAAAAAAATAAAATTGTACAACTGCATAAATATAAAATTCTTCCACCATGAAAATGGTTAAAACATCCATGAAGACACAGCACCAGCACGTGATGCCTCCCAGAAAGGAAAAAAGGAAAAGGAAAAGAAAAGGTACAAAGCAAATCAACTAGCCTGATCACTGGCCAAAGTGACGGGCGACCCAGGTCACCTACAGCTCCAGAACACACCGGAGGACAAGGTAAGAGATGTCAAGACAGCATTCCATACAAAGCACAACACGACCCCTCACTTTTGTATTTCTCTGTAGTGTCACTTAAAATTTAAAGGGCAGTTCCCCCATGACAGCCCACCCTCCCAGCCCCGGGGAGGGGAAAAAAAAAAAAAGACCTAACACCACAGGAAGAGACTATGGAGTGTGTTAAAAATACTCATGAATGGGTCATTATCTTTGAAAGAGCCACCCTCCCCCCAAAAAAAGTACCATGCCAGTTTTATTCCCGTTGCATATTTACACCTTGGACAGCAAACCTTGCTCACGTAAAGTAGAAAACATATGATAAAACATGGCTTGAAAAATGACCAGAGTGCACCTATAGTACTGTACACTAAATAAGATCCACAGGGCAGCGATACCTAGGGGCCAGACACACTGCTCACTACGTCGGTTATGGAATCATAATTTACAGTAAAAATGGGCACGTCCCAAGGCTCAATTTGTATTTTTCTTTTGTCATTTACAGTAGAATAAATATTTTGTTGCTATTGCTACACTTTAAATTTACATTCTAACCTATGAAATGCGGAAAGCTAGTGTAAAGCATATAGATTAAGTGTAGGTCCCATACGTATGACAGTTTGTTCAAGACTAGTAGGTTTTTGTATCTTTAACTTCTTAAATGGCTAGTGGGAAAGATCTGTGCTTGTGATCAGCTCTTAACTTCGATTTTCACGTCGAAGCGGCCCTGGAAGCGGTCCTTCTCGCTGTACCCGATGTTCTCCCCGAAGGCCTTGCACTCGATGCGGACCTCGGTGTCCATGGTGAGGTTGGTGAACTGCACGGCCAGCAGGGGCTGCAGGTACTTGGGCTGCAGCAGCTTCCCGTAGTAGGGGTAGTACTGCAGCGGGAAGCCGGCGTGGCCGCCCAGGCCGAAGTACTCCACGTTCCCGATCTTCTCCTTGTCCTCGTCGCGCTAGAAACGGAGCGTGGGCGAGAGGTTAAGGGCCGCGTCCTGACCCCGCCGGTCCCCACGTGCGAGGACTCGGTCCCACAGCGCCGTCCGAGGCGCGTGCGGCGGGACGGCCGCCCCGGCCCGCGTCTGCGGGGAACGGCCCTAGACACAGAGGTCGAGTGAGACTGGCCCCAGGCCACGCTGCCTCCTAAAACGGGGCCGGCCCGGAAAGGGACGCTGCCGTGGCGCCTGGGGTGCCGCTTCCAGCGACACAACCCCAGAAGCGTAACCACTAGCCTTGACTTACCTGAGGCCTTGACTTACCCGACTTTCTTCCGGCGGCAGCATGACGCGAGGGTCTGCTGTTAGGCCCCCTTCCTTCCTCACAGGCCCCCGGGCACCTGTGTGCGGCTGGGCCCCCTCCCTTCCTCTGCCCTCCCTCTCACAGGCCCCCGGGCACCCGTTTCTAGAGCTAACGGGAGTATGCAGTCCTTCTTACCCTTAATTTCACATAAATTTTGGTTTTGGTTTATCTTTGAAAAATACTGAAAGTCAGTTAAAAAAAAACTTGGCCCTCAAATTTTTCTCGCGCGCTCAGCCGGAGAAGCACCCATGTGGGTGAACGAGCTCCCCCCTCAGTTCTGCAAAGCGGGGTGCCGGCAGTGCACTTCAGGGGTCTCGGTCTCTCGTCCCAGCTCAGAGACTGAGTTTTTGGTTACATCTTGGTTCCTCCTCTACCCAGCAGAGCTGCAACTCAGTTGACTAATTAATTCCTGGCCGCAGTGTTCCCTGCTTCCCACGTTAAAACTCCGCCTCCCACTGCACAGACCTGCCCGACGCCCCCTCACCTTGCCGGTGCACTGCACGGGCAGGACGTAGGGGTTATACTTCAGCACTGAGGACGTCTCCGAGGATTCATTCTTGGGAGGCTAAAAACAGAACCCACGTTGGTCAGTAAGTTTCGTACATCACTTTAAGTTTCCGAAAAATAAAACTAGTTCGTAACCCAAACAAGTACACACTGGTCACAAGTTAACTGAAAGACACAAACAGTTGTGGACAGCAGAATGAACCCCCACCCCCACCCCCCGCCAGTCCCGGGCAAGGTCACACTGTGATTTTGTTAAAACGAAGGGGCCAAGTTTTGTGACCACGACGATCAAGCTGTGATACAGCCCAGCACTGACTGGAACTTCATTAGAAAGCTGGGAACCATCGTAAGCTCTCAAGGGCCACACCAGAGATAACGCCTCGTCCACTGCGGTTACAAACGATGGAGCAGGTGGCTGAGTTTCTGCCCTTACAGAGCTGGGCTTGCCTCCCGCGTGCCTGCTCGAGGGGGCGCTCCTGTCGTGCAGTCGGCAGCGGTGACTGCCAGTTACGGAGCTTTCCCAGCTCTGTAAGGCAAGTCCAGTATGTCAACAGATAAAGGTGGCATTAGACAAAGGGGTCAAGCCCTTGAAGGCTCCCAGAGTACACTCTGAAAACTGCTGCCCACATCGCCGGCTCAGACCTGCCTCAGGAGGAGGACGGACCGCGTGAGCACTTGGGGACGGCCACATCTCACTGCAGCCCAGCCCGAGCTGGCACGAGGTGCTACCCAGAGAGGCCTCCCAAGTCACACGACGGACCGTTCTCTGTCGCTGAGGAACCAAGCATTCCAGAACTACTCTCTGGTCTGGAATGCGTCTTTAAAATACGAAGGGAAATGCGTATTGATAAAGAAGTTGCCAGAATCTGTCCTCGGAGAATGAGGAAACAGGCACATTAAATAAGACGGTGCAGTAACCGGAATCTGACAAAAATAATCCCAACAAAATTGTTGGGGTCCTGGGGTGGGGTGACGAGTTAGGAAGTAGCAAGGGGTAAGCAAGTGGGGACCAAATCAAAGGAAAAATGGACCGAGAAGCGTAGCCACACTCATCACCCCACAGTGTCTCCACAGAGGCAGGGAGAGACACAAATCACAGAAGACCGGCCCCTGCGTCTGGGCTGCAGGCGTCACTCCGCCCTCCCAAGGCGGAAGGACGGACGTGAGGGGTCCGAGAACACAGGGGAGGCTGAGAGTTCCCAGCAACGTGAGCATCGACTCCAAGTGTGACAGGGCGGTTCTCATTTCCCTTCCGTCGTCAACGAGCCGAGGTGGGAAGGTGCGCAGTGTTCCGCTTAGAGGCCGCCTGGTTCCCCAGGAGCCCTGGCGAGCCGGCACCGTCTAAGCACCTGCCTGTGCTTCCCCACCTCTGCTGGCGGCAAAGGGAGTCCGATGCTCCCCTGAGCTAAAGGTTCCACCTGTACTCAGATTTTTTTTGAAAATATTATTCGTGGGTAACAAGCGAGCCAGATTCCAGAAGTGAGCTCTGTTCCTCTCACTCCGTACACTGCAGTTGATCCCTATCGGAACTAACACTGCGTACACTCACAATAGCAATGGCCGCATGGCTGGGAGAATCCAGGCCGAAGGGCAGAGGACAGCGGTGTCTGCTCACGATTGCAAGGAGAAAATGAAATAGCTCGTTTGATAAAAGACACCACCAATGAATTTTCCTTTCTCTTAAAGAATTGCTAGTATCTTAGCACACGTAAGCCGCAGGAAGGCCGAAAGCCGGCGGCGGGATCATCAGAGGTCTGCCTGGAATGGTATCCGCCTTCTGATTTTGCAGTGAAATCTTCATTCAGAAAAAAAAAATTTGTTTTGTCAGATTACCAGGTAATTTTTAAAAGCACTCTGGCTCCTAGAGTACCAAAACCAGAGCATGCGTACACGCAGGTAGCTTTTAAGCTTAAAAATATCTTTTTCTATTTTTGCTTTTAGAGAGTTGACATTATAAAAACTCCTCTGGATACTGAGGAGCACTGAGCGCAGGGTCACAGGCTTACTCCGGGATCCGGCCTGGCCACACCATTTCTCTAACTTTAGAAAACGAGGGTGATGACGAGCCACGGGAACGTCCGGGCAGGTAGAGGAGTTTTCAGTTTTACTCTACTGACCGGGCCTCAGAGTCGTCTGCGAGAAACTTCAGCGATCCCTCGTGTTCCCATCCCCACACGTCAACGGCTCGTGCAAGGTCTACGAGCGACAGAACCACTTGCCTTCGGTTTGAAGCCCAGGACGCGGTTGAGCTTGATGATGACACACGGCTTGCCCTCCCTGTAGCCGTACGAGTCATCGTTGAACCCAGAGCAGTTTCCCAGCCACTCGAGCTTGAACCTGCAGACCTTCCGCTCGCCCGGGTCGCTGTCATAGGGTCCTCGTTCCTTGTATTCGCTGGGCACATCTAGAAATACAAACACCGTGTTGACACGGTGCCAATAGCTCCGTGTCACCGAGGGGGAAGGCCGCGCCCTCCCCCGTCACCACGACCTGGTCTGAGGCCACGCTGTTCCGCGCTGAAGGCGTCTCGACCCAGCGGGGATTCCCAGCAAACCCGCCCCCATCTCTCCACCGACGTGACAAAGGCGCTTTACCCAAAGCGATCCCTGGCACGTAAGCCCACATCAAAGCTTTCGTGCCCTGCTAACGAGCACGGGGCCTGTGGTCTCTGGCAATACTTCTCGTCCTTAAATAATGGATGACCCCGCTGTTCAGGAGACGGAGAGGGAACCGGATCGCTCTTTGCGAGAAGCGTCGCTTGCACGGCTCGAGAGCGGGGATGTCGTAATTAGAACACGCATCCAGAGGACTGTCAATACTTTTCAGAACTGGCAGTTTTTTTGGTCAGATTTTCCTGGAGCTATGTCCCCGACTGGCAGGTTAAACAGTAATGAGGGGAAAAATTGGGAATTGGGTTCTTTCCCTTCCAACCACCATTCAAGTTTCTTTCTTTCTTATTTTTTTAATTCTTTTGGATTTGAGTTTTGCCTTTTAGAGCTATAAGTTCTTAAAATAATTTGTTCAGCTGAGAAACTGTATTGGAGCATTTCTGATTATCCCTCGTAACAAACCCAGGGAAAGAATAAAGTATAGAATCCAAAGTTAATACAAAGCCGCCTGCAGCAAACTGATGGCAAATATCATGATTCTTATGTATTTTTTAAGTTCATAAATTAACTATTTTCCCTTCAAATGACAAAGTGCCTCAATTTAGCCCATCTCCTATGAAGTGATTCATTCTAACTCTGTATCTTGCAGGCCTTTTAATTACTGCAAAGATGAAAACCTCCTTTAAATTCTAATGAGAAAAACTTAGTAAATGTGAACCTTTTAAATTAGTAAATCTCTTCGAAATGACTTAAAATGGCAATTCGCCCCCCATTATGACTAAGCGAATAGTTTGCCGTGCAAAGATCTAAGACTGGTAAATGCTAGAATCGAATCGGAGGGCTGCTGCCACCTCGTAACTCAGAGACCGATCTTGTTTTGGTGGGCATGACAACGTGGCCGAGAAAGTCACACTCCAGGGAGCAAGGAGGACGGTGCAGTATATTCACGTCAGTGGCTTATGAAACATTCTCTACCATTTATCAGTCGTT